>APFE031427330.1:0-23270 GCA_000404065.3 Pinus taeda
TTTTTATTATTTTTATCCTTTACTTTTATGGATCATCAAACATAGCCTTTGGAGAAATTTCCCTAGGACCTAGGACTTAAGACGCACGAAGGGATTAACATTTTCAACCCTCAAGACTCTTTACATCATGACTTTTACAATTTTTACATCTTCAAGGGGGAAAAGCCCTTTGACAAACCCTCATAGACCACCCAGTTTTGCGACCAAACATAATCTAGCAGATTAACACACTAGGATTCTCCTAAGATTCTAATGATAAAATTCATTCCGGCTTTGGGGACGGGTTGAAGGAAACTCTGCCGATCATGGATCGGTGAGACGAAAAACCTTCCGGAATGAAGATTATCACTAGAAAATTAGGTCCACCTAGGCAATTTACATACATGACTCAACTCCGCTAAGATTATTTACATCAAAATGCAGACTGGGTTTACAACATTAATAAAATCAGGGGAATGACGATGACTGCTGAATGGCACGAACATCTCGATCAAGCGCTGCCCCTTTTTGCGAAAAAGGGGGTGTACTGCTATGGGTAGTTGACAAGCAGCAGTGAACAAGGTGTAAGGAGTACATATAGCAAGGAAAAAGTGCACTTGGGTTTGCATAAGAAAGCTGGAGCAAACCCAACTAGAGGAAATGACCCCAAGAAGTAGGAAACTTTGGTCCAATATCCTTCTGTGGAAACCTAGCAATTCGACCCCTAGGAAATGACCCCAAGAAGTAGGAAACTTTGGTCCAATATCCAAATATTTCAACCTCCCTTCACTAGCAATTCGATTTTCTCCCAAGTGGTGCGTATTTCTTGTGGGTGTGGCCCCCACATTCCACTAGCAAAATAATTTTCTATTTTTCCTAAGTCCCATACGCCAAAAATGCCTCGAATACTCAAGTTACAAAATTGTGATGCTTAGCACCTCCCCAATAAGCTCCACCTCCCCTAAACTCCATTAACTCCCTCAGATGAAAAATCAAAATTGGGGACATTACAGTCCTCCCCACCAAAAATTGCATGTCCCCAAGCAATGCCTAAACAAGCGCCCTCTCTGACTGTGTATCCCCACTATCATTGCAAACTTCACCAGGCTCCCAATTGTGTCATTGGATCATCCTTGATCTCTATATTGTTCTATAGTGAAGGGGTCCCTTGATACCAGGATCCCAAGCCAACTTGATCCACGTGAAGCACCCATTGCTCCACTCACCATCCTGCAAGATATAGGCATTAGAAGCCCTCTCTCTACTACCAATATGTAGAACATCTCGATAATGTAAAACTCTATCCAAATCCTCATGAATCTTCCCTATTGAGTAGTCCATCCCATGCACTCGAATTGTGGGACCCTAAAGATACAACCCACTCCCTATGCGAATGAAGTCTCCCATGCATGAGCTCCTCCTGAAATCCTCCAGTTGTCAACCTACCATGCTGATGAAGTCCCCCGCGCCATCAACGCATCACGGAAACCCAACGGAATATCTGGATGACCCTCCCCTATAAAAACCAGGTCACCCCTACGAGTAGTTGAACTGCTAATTACTGTGACGCTAGGGTCTCATGTCCATCACAACAAGAAACTGTCATGCTGACCCTGCGACACCTTGGTCATCACCGATTGCCTAGCATGCTCGTACCAAAGCCTCCTCTCCCATAGCTCTCGGCCATAATCTATGTGATGATCGAGGCTAGGCCCAACCTGCCAAAGTGACTCAACAGTGCCAGCGCCTACCACTCCATGGCGAGCCCCAATCCTAGACCCTAAGGTGGGGGCTTCGGTGGTCCCCTATGTGTCCACTTGTGAATGAATCAGTTCACCTATTATCCTAACCATGCTCATTGAGGAGTAGAGTATCCCACCAATCCACTGGATCCCTAGATCCCATAACCATATTGGAGGTCCATAACCTCCAATCCTCTATGCTTGTTGCTATGATATGCTAATATTTTTTGGGACCCCTCTATGCCCCGTTTGTGTCTCCTGTAGGTATCTAATAGGTAGACACTGAGCATCAAGAACCTGTGTCGCAAATAACCAACTTCTTTGTGCCTGCCAAATCACATAGCAAGATCTGTTATTCCAGTGCCTAATGATTTCCTTGGGTATTGCCGGAATCCTAGCATCATCCTTCCAACAAGGAATACCATCCCCCACACCTCATGCTCACCTAACACCTCGAGCTGTCTAGCTGAAAAAACAACATGCAACTCCCTCTCGGTCACCTCCCCAAGTGCGAGCCCAAAGGTGAAATGTTAGTTTTTGGTAGCATCGGAAGTGCTCTAACCTTGAAAATCAGTGGAGAGGCTTAGGTGCATGAGTTCTAAAGAACCCAGAAACCGTTTCTTAAATTCCACCGAGATTGTATTTTATTAAAATAATTAATATTTTTAATGGAGTTCCTAAGTCTAAATTTAGGGAAATTAAAATATTAATGGGTATTAATCAAAATATGGGTGAGAATGATCTAGAAGGCAGATAAAGTCATGTTTTAATCTTAGTCGTTGATTAGGGACTTAATCTCGGCCGTTGAAGACTCAACAGGAAAAGTATAAAATGGAGGCTTGAGGTTCATTTGAAAATGCACACAAAGAGATTGAGGAAATCATTTTTTGAGGTGAGAAGTTCTCAAGAGGAAAATTGATTAGGGATATCATGCAATAGAGGGGAAGTGAGAATTCGGGAGAACGACTTTCTAGAGAATACTGACAGAGAGGTGGAGAGAGCTTGCAGAGAGGCAGCATAGCAACCGGGAGAGTTGACACTGGGCAGTCTGGGCCCACGCAGTCCTGACACAGAGCCAAAAGGGCTAGCGCAGAGAAAAAAAGTTGTTTGTCATGCAGAATCCAAAACTGTCAGGAACAACAGGAACTGTTGGGAACTGCTGGAACAGCCGAGATAGCTGATGCAGAGGGCAAAAGAGGTGATGCAGGGTTGACGCAGAGCATACGCAAGGCCAACGCAAAACTAGTCCAGGTTAGACAGTCTTGTGATAGATTAGCCAGAACTCTGCCTGGTGAAGTGAGGTAATACTCACTCAAATTTTCGGCCAGTATTTTCTCCGTAAAGGATTTCTAGATGAGCATCCTAGATTTGTATTCAGATATTTCTCTCGCATAATAATAAACCCTCAGAACTGATGCACCGGTTTTCCCCCATTGGGTTTTTCCGGGGACTATTGTGTCCAAAAATAAGTGTGTCCTATGTATCTTGTTCTTTGCTCTGTTTTTTGTTTAATGAGATCAAATATTTAATTAGTGTAGGTTGCAGAAGTAATTTACTTCAGCATTCAGAAGAGTAACTTGATGAATGTAATTTAAAAATCAAGTAGGTGAAGTAGATTCAAATTTACTGTAGTAGGGTTCCTTCAGTGTAGGAATTTTCACATGGTATCAGAGGATTGATTTTGAAACAAGAAGAGAAAATCCAGTGCTGAGCAGTGAGGCCGAAAGCTGCACTTGGTAGCACTTTGAATCCCCTTGAAGGGATTGCGCAGTCCTTGTCGGGAAGAAGATCCAGGGAAATCTCTCTTTGAGTGAGACAACAAAGAGGTACGATTTCTAGTTTGTGAGTTTGCAGAGGCCGAGGGAGTGCTATAGAGCCTCAGCGCAGTGCTTCAAAGGCTTAGTTTCTGCTGGGGCAGAAATCCGCTGGAAAAGAATGAAGACACTTATCACAGGATTCCTTCAGTGTAGGAACTTTCACATGGTATCAGAGGATTGATTTTGAAACAGGAAGATCAAATCCAGTGTTGAGTAGTGAGGCTGAAAGCTGCACTTGGTAGCAATTTGAATCCCCTTGAAGGGATTGCCCAGTCCTTGCTCGGAAGAAGATCAGGGGAAATCTCTCTTTGGGTGAGACAACAAAGAGGTACGATTTCCAGTTCGTGAGTTTGTAGAGGTAGAGGGAGTGATGCAGAGCCTCAGCACAGTGCTTGAAAGGTGTAGTTTCTGCTGGGGCAGAAATCCGCTGGGAAAAAACGAAGACACGTAGAAGGGGTATTTTCTCCTCGGAGAATTTTCTGCCAAAAAGTTTGAATTTCTAACTTGCTGAGCAACTGAGCAATGCTAACCAGTGACTAGAGGGGTTAGTTCGACAATTGGGTGAGATTGCATCGCATGGGCTCAAAGATCAGGACAGGTTCAAAGCAGCTTCCAACTATGTCATATGGAAGAACAAAATCTTAGTTGTTCTAGAGTAACATGATGTCGAGGCCTACGTCAATAGTGTTATAGTCATTCTTGCTGACAATGATCAAAAGAAGAAGTACAAGGCCAAGTAGCGGAAGGCAAAGAAGCTCATTCTCGATGGAGTTTGAGATCATGTGGTCTCACACTTGCAGGGAAAGGATACAACCCAAGAGATGTGGAAAGCGTTGTCTTCTTTGTATGAAGGCCCTTTTGAACAATGGAATATGTATTTAGAGAAGACGTTGTAGCGGACTTTGATGAAAAAAGGAGAAGGGGTGAACCTTTATCTTCAACGTCTTTAAGACACTAGAGACCAACTTGCGACAGTGGAGTCCACTCCTTAGCCAACCGCGATGGTGAGGATAGCCCTGAATGGAGTCTCAGATGAATGGCAAGTTTTCATCCAAAGCATATTAAGCAAAGAAAAATTACCTTTATGGGAGGCGCTGTGGGCAGCTCTTCAACATGAGGAGTTAAGGAGGGACCTAGTGAAGGTCAACCTCAGTGGCAGCAATGGGAGTGGTACAAAGATGAAGGAGGAGGAGGAGAACACATCTCTAGCATTGAAGGGACAGCAGAAGCTGAAGCGAAAGGACATTTTCAAGGTGAAATGTTTTAGTTGTGGCGAGATGGGCCACTATGCATCCGAATGTCCTTTAATGAAAAAGGATAAGGATGAGAAACATGATCCTAAGGCTGCTTTAGCAAAGATAGACAAGGATGAGTTTGCCATGAGTGCCCACGCATTTCCAAGCGGGAGATGGGGCGATATTGAGTTGTAGTCGGGAGTACTACATGTCTTGGAATTTCTAAGTCTAACTGTTAGAAATCCTTCCTGTACTTTCTGATTTATTTCTTCCTACTTGTTCTATTAATTAACAAGTTATTTGCCATGTAAATACTGAAAATAAATACAAGTACAGTCTCAACACATACAGTTCATCAACTGAAGGAAAAACAAGCACACAAGCGACACAGTTCTTTTTGGACTAATGTCCCCGGAAAAGCCCAATGCGAGAAAACTGGTGCAGCTATCTGTGGGTTTTGTTATTAAGCAATTTCAGAATACAATCTGGGTGCCAGAAATGGCTCACCCAACAAAGAATGCCCTCGACAGTATTACCTCTCGGTCAGAGACAGATATCAGCCCCAATATGCCCCACGAAATCTCCCAGCGTCAACCTCTAGGGTCTGCGTCAGCTTCTCTGGCCCAGCGTCAGCCTCTCAGGGCTTTGCGTCAGCCTATGGAGCCTCTGCATCTCCCAAGCTGGCCCTCCTCAGGCTCTGCGCAGCTTTTGGTGCCTCTGCGTGGCCTTTGTGTGCTTCTGCATGGCCTCTAGCTGGCTTTGTGTCAACCCTCTCCTGGCGTCTGCATTGATGCTCCTGGTACTATCTATACCTCTCTACTACTGCATTCATTGCCCCTCAACTGCAACTCTGGTCACTCCTTTGATTTCCTCATCAAGCCCTACCCCAGAACATCAAATTCTTGATCAACTCAGTGTGTTCTGCAAGTGACCCTCAAGCCTCCTCTTATACTTTTCTCGTTGACAATTCAATGGCTGAGATTAAATTCTTAAACAATGGGTAAAATTAGATCTGGCTTGAATCATGACTTTTGGACCATTCTAAATCAGTTTTATATTAATTCACATTAATATTTTATTTTCCCTAAATTTAGACTTACGGACTCCATTAAAAATATTAATTATTTTAATATATCCCAAATTGGTTAGAATCTGCCCAAACCATTTCTGGGTATTGGAGATCTCATGTGCTTTAGCCTCTTCAACAATTTCGTGGCTAGAGCACATCTGATGCTACCCCAAATCAACACTCCCTCTTAGCAAGGATTGTGCTCTAGTAATACTCCTCACTGAGCATCACCCTGATCATCTGGCATTGGTCCCTATGCTAATGCTAGGCTTGCTGCCCATCATCTACATTGTTGCATGATGTACTACTCCCCATGGCCCTGCCACTGCCACTGCTGCATCCGTACGACAACTCCCTCTCATCAGGCTGCATCATGCTACCCATAGCACTGCAACTCAGTTACTAAGAAGTAAGCAACTGATCTCCCAACTCTGACATCTTTGTCAGTCTAGAGACACTCCCAATTCTGAAACTCCCTCTGTCGCTAACAAGTGCTCCTTCTCTAACATATGAGCTACGGCAACAACTCCATGCACCTCTCACTGCTGCCTCACGTTGTCCGGGACTCATGCATTGTAGCTCCCTCTGTCACTCCATTCGCATCTGTCTCTACCAACATTCACTAGTCTTACTACACCTCTTCAGGGCTTTTGTAGCAAGGTATAATCCAAGAGGTTGGGTACCTCAAGGATCCTGCCCCTCATCGCCTGTAGTCTGTCTGACTACAACTCGATGTCTCCCCACTTCCTCTCAAGTGGCATATGAGCACTCATGGCACAGTCATCATCTGTCTCCACTTCTTTCTCCGCCCTCACTAGCGCAGCCTTGGTCTTAGAAGCCTCTCCCTTTCTTTTCTTCCTTGGACACTGGTTCACATAATGACCCAATTCCCCACAATGGAAGCATTTGACCTTGGAGAGGTCCTTCTTCCATTTCTCTTGCTTTCCCTCAGATGCTAGGGCAGCATCCTCCTCTTCCTCCTTCTTGATTTTGACCCCCTTGTTGCTGCTCCCCGCCTTGGTTAGCCTTCTAATCTCTTCTTGGCAAAGAGACGCCCACAGTTCCTCCCAATCTGGAAGGGTCGACCTGCCCAGTATGCTCTGGACAAATACCTCCCAATCCTCTGAGACTGCGTTCAATGCGGTTCTCACCATCTATTCCTGATCCAACGTAGCCCCTATGGAAGTCAGTTGATCCCGGATCTCCTTTAATCGACTGAGGAAGGCATCGATCTGTTCTCCCTTCTACATCTAGTATGCCCGCAGCTAATTTTCTAGTAGCAACTTCCTCTGCACGGAATTATGCTGATACAATTTTGTCAGGGCCTCCCACATCGCATTTGTCATTTCCTTTTTGGTAATATGTGGTACTACATGGTCCTTGACCCATCAAGAATGATGCTCTTGGCCCTTGTCATTGCCTCCTCATACTTGTCATTCTCAACTGGGTCAATTGGGATCGTTATCATTTTCAAGGCGAAGTGCTTGAGATGATCCCTATCTAGAATGGACAAGATCCTGGCCTTCCAGACTACGAAATTTGAGGCTCCGTTCAGTCTTTCCTGATCTCTTACCTCATTCATTGCCATTTCGCTACTCCTCTTTCGACTCTTTTGAGTCTCTCTACTTCCCTTTTGGAAGTTCTCGGTGTGACGCCCTCTGAGCCTCGATTTCGCTCATGGAAACCCCTCTGCAAATGTCAAGATGCCCCCACTCCGATTGTTAGTGCAGCTGCACCACTGATCTAGATTTCTTGGCTAGAAATCCTCGGTAGCAACTCCATCCTCCTTGGTCTTGCCTTGTTAGGTACTGCTTTGACCACAATACCCCACCAGCTTCACTCCACAACTTAACCACAACCTCCTATGCTCCAACAAACTGAAGGTTAGAGCCTCTAGGCTCTGCGCAATCTCAACACTAGCAAAATTTGCACCTCTTGGCCATGGGCGTCAATCCTTCCTGACTGAGAAAGATGACTGAGCACTGCGTAGGTCAGGTCTGCTCCTTTCTACCACTGTGTTGATCCTCCTCCTGGCTCAAACTCGATCACACAGGCATTGCGTCACCCCTTCCTTATTGCTTTTCCATTAGGAACAATGTTTGTCACTCGGGACAACTGTTTCTGCTGCTGCTGCTCTGCTCGGCTGATGCCCTCAATTCTCTTGTGATCTGCAACCACTCTCTGATACCATGTTGGAATTTCTAAGTATAACTGTTAGAAATCCTTCTTGTACTTTCTGATTTATTTCTTCCTACTTGTTCTATTAATTAACAGGTTTTTTACCATGTAAATACTGAAAATAAATACAAGTACAGTCTCAACACATATAGGTCATCAACTGAAGGAAAAACAAGCACACAAGTGACATCGTTATTTTTGGACTAATGTCCCCGGAAAAACCTAATGCGGGAAAACCGGTGCAACTATCTGAGGGTTTTATTATTAAGCTGTTTCAGAATACAATATGGGTGCCAGAAATGGATCACCCAACAAAGAATTCCCTCGACAGTAGTACCTCTAAATGGGGGACAGATATCAGCCCCAACCTGCCTCTCGAAATCTCCCAGCGTCAACCTCTAAGGTTTGCGTCAGCCTCTCTGGCCCAGCATCAGCCTCTCGAGGCTTTGCATCAGCCTCTGCATCTCCCATGCTGGCCTTTCTTTGGCTCTACGGAGCTCTTGGCTGCCTCTGTGTGGCCTCTGGCTGCCTTTGTGTGGCCTCTGGCTGCCTTTGCATGGCCTCTAGTTGGCTCTGTGTCAACCCTTTCCCGGCTTCTAGACTGATGCTCTCGGTACTATCTCTAGCTCTCTGCTACTACATTCACTTACCCTCAGCTACAACTCTAACCACTCCTTTGATTTCCTCAGCAAGCCCCGCCCCAGAAAATCGAATTCTTGATCAACTCGGTGTGTTCTCCAAGTGACCCTCAAGCCTCCTCTTATACTTTTCTCGTTGACAATTCAATGGCTGAGATTAAGTCCCTAATCAATGGCTAAGATTAGATCTGGATTGGTCCATGACTTTTGGACCATTCTAACTCAGTTTTATATTAATTCACAGTAATATTTTATTTTCCCTAAGTTTAGACTTAGGGACTCCATTAAAAATATTAATCATTTTAATATCTCCCAAACTGGTTAGATTTTGCCCAAACCATTTCTGGGTATTGGAGATATCATGTGCTTTAGCCTCTCCACCAATTATCATGGCTAGAGCACATCTGATGCTACCCCAAATCAACATGTGGGTAGCATTCTTGAAGAGTCCACCTCTTGGATCAATTACTTGCTACGAGAGCCCAAGATTTAGCAATAGCGAGATGGACTTAGTGTCAGATAATGTAGTGTAATGTTTGGAGGACAGATGTAGTAGCTGGGGAATAGAGACTGATCAACGCAGATCAAGGTTGGCAGCAGTGCAGTTGGCATAGTACAGGAGTGAGCAACAGTGTAATTGGCATAGTACAGGAGTGAGCAGCAGCGCAGAAGATTTAGGGGGTCAGAATCGGTAACAGTCAAATTCCAACATTCGTTGTATTATATCGAACACAGTTAAGTTCAACTAATTTTGGATGTTTTTCAGTTGCTTCTCTCAGCAACTAAGTTGCAGTATGGATGCAATGTTAGCAGTGGTAGTGCTAGCAACATAGCAGATGTAGCGTTTGAGAGGGAGATGTAGTACATATGCAACAGTACAGTAGTAGCAACAACACAGTGTTGGTGGCAGCAATAGTGCATAAAGGGTGCATAAAGGAGGTGCTTCAAAAATAGAGCAGCATGCAAGTGGACATTGTTGCTAGAGCACTTTCCTCGCTAAGAGGGAGTGTTAGTTTTTGGTAGCAATGGAAGTGTTCTAGCCTTGAAAATTGGTGGAGAGGCTAAGGCACATGACTTCTAAAGAACCCAAAAATTCGTTTTTTGAAATTCCACCCAAATTGTATTTTATTAAATAATTAATATTTTTAATGGAGTTCCTAAGTCTAAACTTGGGGAAATTGAAATATTAATGGGTATTGATCAAAATATGGGTGAGAATGATCTAGAAGGCAGATCAAGTCATGTTTTAACCTTAGCCATTGATAAGGGACTTAATCTCGGCCGTTGAAGACTCGATAGGAAAAGTATAAAATGGAGGCTTGAGGTTCATTTGGAAACACACACACACAGATTGAAGAAATCAATTTTCTGAGGTGACAAGTTCTCAAGAGGAAAATCGATTGGGGAGACCTTGCAGGAGAGGGGTAGTGAGAATCTGGGAGAAGGACTTTCTGGAGAATACTAACAGAGAGGCGGAGAGAGTTTGTAGAGAGGTAGCGCAATAGCCGAGAGAGCTGACACTGGGCCAGTCTAGGACCACGCAGTCTTGACATAGAGCCAGAAGGGCCAACACAGAGCCGAAAAGCTGCTTGTCACGTAGAATCTAGAATTGTCGGGAAAGTCGAAATTGCCGAGAAATGCTAGAACAACCAGGATACTGACGCAAAGGGCAAAAGAGGTGACGTAGGGCTAACATAGAACTTGAAAGGCTGATGCAGAGCCTACACAAGGCCAACGCAGAAATAGTCGAGGTTAGCCAGTCTTGTGCTAGATCAATCAGAATTCTGCCAAGTGAAGTGAGGTAAAACTCACTCAGATTTTCCGCCAGAATTTTCTCTGTAAAGGATTGTTAGATGAACATCCTAGATTTGTATTCAGATAGTTCTCCTGCATAATTATAAACCCTCAGGACTGTTGCACCGGTTTTCCCGCATTGGGTTTTTCTGGGGACTATTGTGTCCAAAAATAAGGATGTCCTATGTATCTTGTGCTTTGCTCTGTGTTTTGTTTCATGAGATCAAATATTTAAGTAATGGAAGTAATTTGCTTCAGTATTCAGAAGAATGACTTGACGAATGTAATTTAAAAATCAAGTAGGTGAAGTAGATTCGGATTTGTTGTGGTAAGGGTTCCTTCAGTGTAGGAATTTTCGCATGGAACATATGCTACCTCAACAATCAACCAGGCCATCCATAAGCCTGTATCCATAAACTCATGCACCTACCAAGTTTCTCAACTCGAGAGTCTCCTCCCAGCTCATGACACGTGATGTCTCATCCAACTGCCTAGGGTGAGCCTCCCATGCCCTACTACCTGAATGGAGAGTGTCAAGGGGCAACAACCAAACACTCTACGACTGTAACACTGGAGGATAATGGGTGGGTATGTCCCAAAGGGTATGATCAAGAGTCTACTGGAATACTCAAGAGTAATCCCCTGGACGACTCTCTCTCTCTGCCTCGGATCTGCTGATAACCCCCTCGAAGCCCTATCTCCACTAAACATGGTGTCCCTAGATGCTCAACAATGTCCTCATTGATCCTAGATGAGCTGCATCCAATGGTACACCTAATGCCCTGTCCATAGGCCTCCTTGGAGGCAACGCTCCAAGAGCTCGCTGCACTGCACCATGCATCTTTGCATACCACCAAGCAGCACCGCACTCCTTGACATGCCATTGTATGTAACAACCTGTCCCTATACATCGCTGGTTACCCCATGCTATGACTATACCATCCTGTATTGTTACGTGTCCCGCCTTTGTCACTTTATTTGTCACATCCCGCATGTACTCAATGCGATGTGAGGTAATCCTACTCCTCAACAAAGTCTAACAAATTACAGCACACCCCCATGCGTCTCCATGCCAATCTGCAGACCACTACTCCATGCTAGATGCTCCTACTCATCCCTGGATGTGATGACCTAAAGTTGTGTCCATGTGCATTGGCCCGCACCCGATCGGTAACAACACCTCCACCATCATATTACCATACTCTCCATTGAGTGGATCTCCCCTCTAAATCCTCCCTAAGAGACTCAAGAAGTGAATCTCCCTAGGTACCAGTAGTGGTGGCCTACCAGTGCCACCTCCTCTGAAAAACTCCTACAGAGTATGATGATCATCCTATGATCCAATGCATAATTGTCATACCAAGACAACCCAAGGAGTCTGCCCACAAACTGGTTAGCCACTAGTACTGGCCAAAACTCTCCTAGCGAATGCATGTGTTCAACTGCTAGGTCAACTATTGTTAATTTTACGTATGTTCTATGCTAGAGAAATTTATTAATTTCTTTTCCATATTAGCAATCACATCAACATAAAGTAAATTTCAGATAGAACATAAATATCAATCGCAAAAGACAAGCCAAGACAAGAGGACACAAGATGTGGCGCAAGCCAGGGACAAACCCCACAATGTGTGGGGAAACCCTTGATCAATTCTTCCTTTATGTTCTTCAAAGTTCAGCAGAGAAAGAGAAAGAGAGAGATAGTACATTTACAACAGAAGTCAACACTTTGACTTATCTAAATCTAGCATAGATCATTTCTTATAATGATAAGATCAGTTGAAGACATTCTGCTTCAACTGATTCTCCAAGGTGACTCCTTCACCTATCATCATGCTGCATCTCGTCCATTTGCTGCACCTGACCGTGTAGCACCTTCATGCTACATCATGCTGCTCATGATCTCATACATCACGCTGGCCATACATCATGTTGCCCATGAGCTACATCATACTGCCCATACATCATGCTGCCCATGAACTGCCCATGCTCCATGCATCATTGTGCTGCCCATGCACATGATTACATTTACCATGATGCTCATGATCTCATACATCATGCATCATGCTGCTCATACTACTGCATGTTGCTCATAATACCCTTCTATTGCTTCATTATGGAGGTCATATACATGTCAGCCTTAGCTGCTTGCTATGGCTTGTAGCCTAATAAAGCAGCTAGGCTATAGTTCTGGTATTCCTCCAATACCATGACTGTGTTTACCTCTTCATCACTGCGGCTTGATGACAATGGCACCCTTGACTACCTGGCCGTGTAGCATAACCATGACTGCAACGTATATACATGACTGTCCAACATTTACATTATTGCCTATGATCCTTGTTATGTGACTGCATACATTAAGTCAGTGTTGTACAAGATGTGAGTCACCGATATCCATATACTAAGGTTCTTCATCCAACTGAAACCGAGATGGTTGTTGTGATCATATCACATCAATACTGCGGGTGTTTCATTCACTGTATCCTTATCCTAAGTATGCTTCATCTATCCAAGATAGATGTGCCCAGATCACATACTTCTACAATTACGCTGGCTCCTTCATGTACGATCTGTGGCTACCTCACTTGACAGCAATTATGACTGCGATTAAGTCACTACTGTAATGACTGCGGTTCTTCCATCCTTGATTGCGTGAATAGGTTCATTAGTTGCATTAGAGGATTGCGATTAGGTTTCTACAGGCAGCGTTCCTTTGACTGCGTATCTTGGCAGATTAGGGCTCCTCATTTGCCCTTCTTTGTACAACGTATTCTCTACGAATAACAAGTCTTCTTGAACTGTTTCTATGTCATGCATATAACGGTGATAGTGCTCCTTCTAACTGTGGCTTCATCATGAACAGTCTATACCCAACATATGAACGTAACCATGAACACTATATAAATGTGTATTATCTGCGTGTAAGTATCTCCAGGACCATGACTGCGTTGTACTGCGGCTTCATAGATTTTGTTGCGTCTATATTGATCTTTGTCTTGTGTTTAGGGCATCACGTTGGTTGTATGATTTGCGTGTAAGTGTTAGGCGGAGGCCCCTATACTACTAGTGTAACCCCTTATTGTTATTAGTACACCCCCTTATTATATTGAGGTACCCATGTAGTGCCCATATTACTACTATTGTGCCCCATAGAAGCCCACTATTGTTATTATTGTGCCCTTACATTATTATTGTTATGTCGGCTGTGATTACATTATGACCCCTTAGACTCCTATATATAGAAAGGAGGTATTTTCATTTGTATCATCCAAGAATTGTACATTTATGTAATGTAAAGGAGGTTGCCCCCTCGAAGAGGCTGAATTCTAAGGCGTTGATCTATCTTTTCTATCTTTTTCTTGAGTTGGTTCCATAACAGTAAGTGTCTCTATGAACTGTGCTTTGACAGCAACGTATATCATCCTTTACGAACAACGTATATGATCCTCTATGTTCAGTGATATAAAGGCATCCATTGACTTTGTTTAGGGCTGCTTAGAACAACGTATTAGCTCATGACTGCGTTCTCCATTAGGGCATCATCATACTAGGCCGACGTAATCCATAGTGTATCTCCTTCTCCAAAACCCCAAGACGTGGAGAGGAGATCACTTGAAGAGAGTTGCCAAATGACTTCAAATCTTCTTATATTTATACCAAAACGTATAGGTTGAATAGACATGACGTTTGGGCTTCTTGAGTCTACATAAGTTGCTGGTTGGCTAGATAATAAATCCATAATCAAAATAAATTCATATCTCCATAAATACTTATCGGAATCAGATGATCTTTAGATCAATCCTACACCTCTCGACAAGAGGGATCCAATAAAAATATCTTGCCATAAATAAGCTGACCCACATGGAGTTTGGCCCTAGTTGCCAATTTAACACTCCCTCTCAACTAGGGAGAACTCAATCCGTTAATCCATAAGTCCGACTGTACTATCTTTTGCCATCAGTGCCCTGCTGGCTTTGCTCTGCTCTGCTCAGCTCTGCTGGCTCTGCTCTATTCTGCTTAGTTTTGCTGGCTCTGCTCTGCTCTGCTCAACTCTGCTGACTCTGCTCTGCTTTGCTCAACTTAGCTTTGCTGGCTTTGCTTTGTTCTGCTCAGCTCAGCTCTGCTCTGCTCAACTTAGTTTTGTTGAACTATGAAGAAGAAGAATTGATCGAGAATGTCTCATACCATTCTCCACTGACCCGAAGTCAGTCTCAGAGTGCGTACCACTAGTCCCAAACCAGTCTCAACCGACCCAAAGTCAGCGTCATAGTAGGTACCACTCCTACCACTGGTCCCAGACCAATATTGCAGTCTCAGAGAGTGTACCACTGGTCCCAGACTGGTCTCAACTAACTCGAAGTCAGCGTCATAGTATGTACCACTCTCACTAGTCCCAGACCAATACTGCACTGACACGAAGTCAGTCTCAGAGTATGTACCACTGGTCCTAGACCAGTCCTCAACTGACTCGAAGTCAGTGTCATAGGGGTACAACTCCTACCACTGGTCCCAGACCAATATCATTGATCCTAGATCAATGAAGGTCATCCTAGCATAGGGAGTACGGTAGATACCATGGTACTACTATGGTCCCTATCCTCATTTCCCTGCTCATTGATCAGATGAGAGGTACTTCCCATGAGTCCCAGACTGCATGGGTAGGATGCCTCGACAGGAGAAATTAATCAATCTCGTCCTCACAGGAGAACTAATCATCCTGTTACAATCGCCATGGAGAACACATCATCCAGGCCTCACAGGAGAACTAATCATCCTGCTACATTTGTCATGGAGAACACATCATTCAGACCTTGCAAGAGAACTAATCATCCTGCTACACAGGAGAGCGAATCATCCTGTAGAATAGGCTCTCGCACTAAAGCAACCTTCCTTTTTAATGCTAGAATATCGGCCTGAAATTGATGGAATTGTCGTGGGAATTTATCACCTGTAAACTCGGCCATAGATCCGGATACCTCAGCGACCATCGACATCTCGTCGATGGGTAGCACCTCCTCAACATATGGCTCTATGGGTGTAGGATCTCTCCTCTCCACCAAGGTGTCAACTAGGGCTATCAAAGAGGTCTCTAGCAATGGTGACTCCTACGCCCCACTGGGTATATCGATGTGCTCCTCACCATCCTGTGGGCCCTCAACATCATACTCAACCTCCTCCTCCTCAGGCTCCTGATATCTAAAGCCATGTCTCCACTAGCAAAATCGACTCCTGGTCTCACCTCTAACTGTCCCTGGTCTGTCTTCTCCTTTTGAGGAGATCTAGTGTCCTGAGTCTATCGACTTACTCCACATGGTGTAGATGGTTGCACCCCCATAGTTTGTGTATCTCTAATGTCTCTAATGAATGGATGAAGATGGTTCTGGTCTGTCACCCTCCTCAATTGGGTCAACCTCTCATCGTTCCAATGAATTCCACCCCAAAATTCCTGCGTACTGAATTTCCCTTGAGCCATGGGTTTGTCTATGGTTTTACCAGTCATTGTGTCTACATACTCAAATCCTCCATGATCTTATTGGTTTCCCACAACTGGGCCAAAATCATGCTCTGATACCACCGTAATGTTCCAAATTGAAATTTACAACTAATAACAGACACATGAACTAGGCTATAGAAATAAAATCATAAACACGCATTCACCATAGAAAACACCAAGAAGATAGGCAAATAAGCTAAGTCGATTTATTAAATTATGAGTTGTAAGGAGTACATATAGCAAGGAACAAGCGCACCTGGATTTGCATAAGCAAGCTGGAGCAAAACCAAGTGGAGGAAATGACCCTAAGAGCTAGGAAACTTTGGCCCAATATCCTTCTGCGCAGACCCGAAAATTGGCAACTACTGTTGCACTAGAAATGCTAAGAATGACCCTCTATGATGCCCAAAATTTCCTGAAAATGCAGCTGTAGCTTCTCCCAAAAATATTTATCCAAACCTAGAAAGGAATCTACCCCAAACCAACCACCCAAAAAACCTACAAAATGGTGCAATTACTGGCAAAATAATAAAACGTACTGCTGGACAAAAGGGATATTTTTGGCTTGAATACTGCCCAGAAAATTCTGCAAATTTAACCCCGGACTCCTCTCAACAAACCAACAAAAACCCAGAAAGGGTTTTGGCTAATTCCGACCTTCCAAAATTGCTCTATATTGGCACTACGCCCTCCTGAACAAACACTGCGTCCCCCAGTTATGAAATCTGCTAAAAGCCTCCTTATTTCTTCTTAATCTGCAATAGGTATGATAAGGAAAGTTTTCTCGGATGTTGGGGACAAGTCTCACATCAAATCCCAGCACAAGATAGCTGAAATCAACTCCAGAGAAACGTTGTCCAGTGACCCCCTGTGTAGGCCCTAGGAAGATAAATTTGTTCCTCTCAAAGTTAGCAATATTCAGCCCCGAAATTCTCCACAAAGCTTAGACTTCCCTTGGAGCAGCTTCTCTAAATTTCTCCCGGCAAACACCCCCTGGAAAATAGCTGAAATAAGTAGCACGAGTTCCTCTACTCCGTCCTCCCTGGAGCACGAAATAACTGAGGGGAATGGCTGAAAGATGCTCCCAAAATTCCACAAGCCTCCCTTCAACTGTAGCAGCAAATTTACCTCCCTAGGGTGGCACTCGAAGTCCACCGAAAGAAGGGTGAGTTCTCCGCTTGGAGAACTTTGTGTTAAACAACACTTGTGACCCAGCTGAACAACGTGAGAAACAATGTATAATGTCAAATTGTCAAAGGTGCCAATTTCTGCCCCCAACCTTCTATTTATAATTGCTACATTACTTTTCCTTGTGGGTCCCTCCAAATATTTCAACCTCCCTTCACTAGAAATTCGATTTTCTCCCAAGCGGTGCGTATTTCTTGTGGATGTGGTCCCCACATTCCACTAGCAAAATAATTTTGCTATTTCTCCTAAGTCCCATATGCCAAAAATGTCTCCAATACTCAAGTTACAAAATTATGCTATGCTTAGCACCTCCCCAATAAACTCCATTAACTCCCTCAGATGAAAAATCAAAATTGGGGACATTACAGTGTCAAATCAATTGTCATATAGTGTCGTAGTTAAATAAAGTCAAAGCCAAGGCACTCGTCAGAGAATGATCACTATGCCAATCAATGTTTCGCATCATATTCCTAGCTATTGCATCCGAGTCACTAATCATTCTAGCTGTCATATTAATGCTTACTAATACAAGGCCATGTCAAAGTCCAAAATGTTGTTTTGGTCAATATCTTTATGTCAAATACTTGTGAGGGGTATTCATCAGAGGTCTACCAAGTCTGCACATACACAAGAGCTGCTTTCACATGTGCACATCTACACTCAAAGAATTACTTTACTTCCTACAAAGTCACAATTTCAAGTCAACTTTTGTCTCAACTAACAATTGTTAACTCGCTGTCAAATCACAGTCATAACAGTTCTATCAATAAAGTCAACTATATGACATGGAGTCTCTTCAAACCACTACTTGAGAGTCACTATCTAGGGTCATTGTAGATGTACAATAAGACAAGACTTCTGCATTAGTTGGATCACTGTAAATAAGCTTAGGATTTGTGTGCCTGTTATATTATCTTCATACGTGCTTCAGACAAGTCAGCTTTGATTCTAGTACAGGATGCAAGTGTATATGTATTTAGTAGCAACCCTACACTTTTCAACACTGTAATGCTTCTATGCTCATTGAGAATGAGCCCTTATCTTACTGATCTAGACTTGTAGACAGCTCGTGCACAGAGATGATTCAATAGATATATTAATGAGAGCCCTAATCAGAGTTTTGTGTTCAAGTTTTTGATCCTTACAGTCTCAGAGAATCATAGTTCAGACCTTGCCAATTTTGGAGAAGGATGCCCTAACCTGGACCTTACCTTGCTGTCTTTAGAGTGAGGGCCAAGATCTTGTAGAGACGATAACTACCTTGCTGACCTAGATTTGTGCCTTAGTTAAGGGCTGAAGGTCTTTAATTAAGAGACCTACACCTGTAAATAACTAAATACTCAAGTGAAACATAAATAAATACCCCAGCCGCATGGATCCCCTAGCCAATAACTTCGCTGTCTCAGAAACCCCAAAAAGAATGATTCAAATGGACACATATCAAGCAAAAATTTCGCTGTCTTGGAGGAGGAATTATGCCATAAAAGCAATGAGAAAAATGCCAAACAATACTCAATCAAGACAAAACAAAAAGGCTACTTACCTCCTGCAATTTTGCTGCCCTAAAAGAGGATCAAACTTCAAACTACCTCAAGAAAATAACTTCGCTGATCTACTGCAGAAAATTAGAGTGATTTCAGAGCTTAGGCATGGAAATATTTGTTGAGATGGTATGTTTTGGGGGTTAGGAGGAGTCTCTTTTTATAGTGTGTGGTAAGGCTAATTAGGCGCTTCATTTGGTAGACCTTTTAGGATATTTAGGAGATCTTTATTTCTTAATAGGATTCATTTTAATTTAGTAGTTATTATCTACTAGTTTGTTTGAATTCTAAGAAACTTGTACACTAATCCTCTTTGGTGTGTTTTATAGGGAACTCAAGGGTGTATGAAGTCAATGATTGATTAATTGTATTTGGTTCTTGAAGTTATGTAACTTATATGTGGTGAGATTACGGTGGTAAACAATGTCATATATTGACACCCATAGGAGGAGGTGTCATGTCACTACCCCTTGGTGTTTTAGCCCAGAAATTAGGCTTACCAACTTCAATTGTGAATATCTCTCAAACCAGGAGACCTCTTGGGGCATACCACATATCAATAAGAAACATCTTTTCGAGGAGAATCTAATGACATAGATCTCAGACCTAAACTCAATGATTTGACCTACTAAAAACCCTCGACAAAGTTGGGGTACATCCTCAGTCCAGAGAACTCAAACCCTAAGACTTGGGTTTTTAACCATACAATAGTATAGCTATCATCTTGATGTAATTTGACAATTACTGACAAACATTCATTAACCATTTGACATCAATGGCTAGTGTTTTTGGTCAAAGTTAAACCTAGTCAACTCCATGGTTTGACATCAATGACAACATCATCCAACAATCTCCCCCTTTGTCATTGATGGCAACACATACTACTCCTATGAGTACAACTCCCCCTAACATCATGCTTCACATCCTTCTCAAGATTTCAATCTCCTTCTTAAGTTTTTCTCTCCCCCTTTGACATCAATGGCAAAGAATTACTCCCCCTGAGAATTTGCTTGCTTCATGTGGACCTGTTATTTGCCTGTGCTCCCCCTAACAAGAAGTGTTCTTGTAATAGTATGTCAATGATGATCCTTGTGGATCGGTGCCCTGTATGTGCTTCCCTTGAAGAGAAGCCTTCCTTTATGAACCTACAATCCATCAATTGTTCTGCTCCCCGTGAACTTGTTATGAAACTGCCATCTTGTTCAAACTATATGTCTGTGAATCGGAGACTTGTGCCATATACTACTGCATAGACTCCCCTTCTTCAAACTTCAAGGAGTCAACGAGCCGAATTGTTTAAAATAGTGATTCAACTAACGAGTTATCTTGACTCAATTCCTCACAACTTGTTATGAATCTTGAAAGCATGACTGTTGGGACTTTCTTATCTTTCTGCACTTCTTGCTGATCTTGTACATGTTCTTCTTATATTTGTTCGTCCTATACCTGTTTCCTCTTCCAAACCTTCTTATTCTCGTCATCAACATTCATGATCGATTCCATTTTGCTCCTACACTAACGAGCTATGTGTCCATAATTGTGACACTTCTAACATTCCATATCTGGATGATACCTTCATTATTGAGCTATATATCCATGATTATGACATTTAAAGCATTCAATGTCATCCATAGAAGATGCCATCTAGTATTTGTCTTGAGAACTTGCAAACTTGCTTCTAGGGTTTTGCAAATAATAGTTGTAACCTGCCAAAAACATCACAATCCCTAGCCATATGTCCATAGTTAGCACATAAAAAGCAATAACCATTAAATAAATGTGTACCTGAATGGTTCATTCGGATGCGATGGTCCTTGATAGTTGTACCTGTCAACAACTTTACAATCCCTGGTCGTATGTCCACAATTAGCACACGAAAAACAATAAGAGCTTGTACCTTCATAAACTAGAGCTTTACCAACTTTAATTGCCTTCATTTTGCTTCTTCATCTATCTTATCTTGTAAGTGCTATTTTTGTGATCCCTTGAATTTGTTGATCTCATTACAAGTTACATCAAGTTCTCCTTTCTTTTGAGCAAGGTCTTCCTGAAATTTGTCCTTCAACAAGTTCCTTCTTTCTTTTGCTTCTTCAACTTATAGCTTGATAAGGGAGGCCTTTTTAACTTCTCTATTGAGTACCTGTATTTGTTCCTTTTGCTTCTCAATCTAAATCCTGAGCTTGCTTAGTTCTATTGGAGAGGTTTCCAATTCCTTTTGCTTTTGGTCAACTACATGTACGTATCTTTGATCAAATTCCTTCTTTTCAATTTCTTCTTCCCGCATCTGTTGTTTGAGCCTACTAATCTCTATAAAGGTTTTGTCAAGTTCTTGTTGCTTTTGTTGGACTTTACTCTTGAGGTCTTGTGTCTTTGTATTATTGACTTCTTCAAATTGATTTCTAAGACTACCAATAATATTCTCAGACTCTTCATTTTCCTTGATGAGTTCTTTTGATGTCTTCAATTCTGCTTCCAAAAGTCTTGTCTTTTCCTTTTGACTTTTGAGTTACTTTATCACCTTGATCATTTGATTTTGAAACTCTGTCTTACTCATTTCTCCAATTTCTTCATCATAATTAGAAGGATCTGAATTTTCAATAATATTTTGACCTGATTGATTTGTTGAATAGAGATTACGAAGCTTTTCCCAAAGAGCTTTAGCTCTTGAATATTGACTAACTTTTGTTTTACAGAATTTGGCAAAACATTTAAAATCACATTCATGGCCTTTGAATTGTACCTTTTAGCTTCGTCGGTAGATGTGTCTTCAGAAACCACTGATTCCCATACTCCATGTACCTGCAAATGTACTTTCATCCTGGATTCCCATATTTAGTAATTATCTGCATCAAAATTAGGGTTTGGTGCACAATGTTAGTTTTTGGGAGCATCAAAAGTGCTCTAGTCTTGAAAATTGGCAGAGAGGCTAACGCACATTGAGTTTTAAAGAACCCAAAAATCGTTTGGTGAAATTCCACCTGGATTGTATTTTATTAAAATAATTAATATTTTTAATGGGGTTCCTAAGTATAAACTTCGGGAAATTAAAATATTAATAGGTATTAATCAAAATATGGGTGAGAATGGTCTAGAAGGCGGATCAAGTCATGTTTTAATCTTAGCCATTGATTAGAGAATTAATCTCGGTGGTCGAAGACTCAATAGGAAAAGTATAAAATGGAGGCTTGGGGTTCATTTGGAAACACACATAGAGAGAGATAATTGATCTGGAGTTCGATTTCTTGGGCTAGGAAGCTGAGGAATTCAAACTAAGTGATCATTCAGCAGTAGAGGGGCAGAGAGAATCCAAGAGGAGGGATTTCCAGAGAATATTGACAGAGAGAGCTTGCAGAGAGGCAGCACAGTAGCCAAGAAAGGCTGACGCTAGGCCAGTCTAGGCCCACGCAGTCCTGACACAGAGCTAAATGGCCAGTGCAAAGCCAGAAAGTTGTCTGTCACGCAAAATCTAGAACTGTCGAAACAACTGGAACTGTTGGAATAGTCGGGAAAGCTGACGCAGAGGGCGGAGAAGTTGACGTAGGGATGACGCAGAGCCTACGCAGGGCCAACATAGAAATAACTAGGGTTAGACAGTATTGTGTCGAATCAGCCAGAATTCTACCGAGTGAAGTGAGGTAAAACTCACTCAGATTTTCCGACAGTATTTTCTTTGGAAATGATTGCTAGATGTTGAAAGTTCTAAGTATTACCCGTTAGAAATTTTATCTGTATTTTCTGGTTTATTTCTCCTACTTGTTAATTACGAGCAAGTTATTTAACCATATAAACACTGAAATAAACACAATACAGTATCAACCATCTACAGATCAACAACTGAAAGAAATAGATAAACACACAAGTGACACCGTTATTTTTGGACAACACATCCCCGGAAAAAACCCAACTTGGGAAAACCGATGCAACAATTATGAGAGTTATATTATTATGCAGCCTTTCTGAGTACAACTGGATGCCAAACTGGCTCACCCGACAGAGAAAATAATCCGGCAGTAATACCTTTCTATTCGGAAAGTCTGCCCCACAAAACCCTCTCCAACACAATCTGAAGCTTAGCCTCAGCCCTCCTGGCCTCTAGGTTAGCCTGAAACCCTCTACGTCAGTCCTCTGAGGCACTGCACAGCCTCTACGGCCCTCTGCGCACTCCTACAAGCTCTACATGGATAACGCGGGCCCTCCTGGCCTATGCGCAGTCCCTGCTAGTCTCTGTGTGGCTCCCTCTGGCTTTGTGTTTGCCTCTCTCTGCTTCTGCACTGGTCTCTCGACACTATCTTTGCCTCTCTGCCTCGTACTCACT
This sequence comes from Pinus taeda, assembly GCA_000404065.3. NCBI lineage: Eukaryota > Viridiplantae > Streptophyta > Pinopsida > Pinales > Pinaceae > Pinus > Pinus taeda. The sequence goes on from APFE031427330.1 coordinate 22,994, forward strand.
GCCCCTCGCTGCAACTGATCACTGATTCAATTTCTCTTAGCAAACCCCACCCTAGAAAATCGAATGACTGATCACTTTGGTATCTTCTACAACTGACCCTCAAGCCTCCTCTTATACTTTTCCTATTGGTCCTTCAACGGCCGAGATTACATCTCTAATCAACGAATAAGATTAAATTTGGCTTGATCCATGTCATTTAGAACCTTCTAACCCAGTTTTATATTAATACCCATTAATATTTTATTTTTCCTAAGTTTAGACTTAGGAACTCCATTAA
>APFE031427334.1:0-28186 GCA_000404065.3 Pinus taeda
TGTACGAGAAATATTGTGTTCTCACGAATCTTAGATCCGAGGCGGTTGAGTTGGTTGCTGGTGGAATTCGAATTTGCAGCAGTGTCTTCTTGGTGACAACGCAGCAATGTCTTTCAACGGATTGCGATTGGAGTATGCTCTTGAGGGCAGCTCAAACTATATTGCATGGAAGGACAGGATGGAGGCAGTATTGGATGATAATGGGCTTAAGGAGTTCATAGATACAGATATCCCAAAGCCTACTGATGCTACTCAAGCTGATGCTTGGCAAAATAAGATTGCAAAATGTCGAAGGATTCAGTTGGAGGCGTGAAGGATCACATTGTATCTAGCCTGCATGGAAAGGCTTCTCCATACTTGATGTGGAAAGTGTTGACAGACTTATTCCAAAGCAAGAGTGACCAGAGGAAGTTGGCGCTCAAGGATAAACTCAAAAACATTAAATGTGAGAATGGAGACAGTATGCCCAAGTATCTCACGAAGTTCACCCAATGCCGGGATGAGCTGGGAAGTGTGGGGGTGTCTGTCAATAATGAGGACTTGGTGAGCTTGGATCTCCTTGGTCTTCTGAAGAGTTGGCATTCTTATCAGGACTCTGTTAATGGTTGGGAGAAATTTCCAGGATGGGAGAGACTTTGGTCTGATCTTGTGCAAGAGGAGATCAGGTGGAATACCAGGGACGTATCTTCATCAAAGGCATCTTATGAAGAAAATTGCGCTTTGGCTACCAAAGAAAAGAAGGGGAAGAAAAATAAAGCTTCTCATTCCACTGCGAAAGGCAAGAAGCAAGACATGTCCAAGCTGAAGTGCTTTCACTGTCACCAGCATGGACATTATGCCACAAATTGTTCGCATAAGAAGAAAAATAAGAAAGTTGCTGGATTTGCAGCGGGAGAGGCCTTAGCCTCGTAGTTTGAGCTCAGACTTTCGCTAATCGCATGCTTGGTATCAAGTGTGATGGGATCGGTATGGTTCTTGGACAGTGGTGTGTCTTTTCACATGACAGGAGATCGAGATTTGTTTTCTGATCTGGATGAGAAAGATCTTGGAGTGCAAATCGAGATGGGCGATGATGGTAGATACAGTGTGAACGGTATCAGTACCATTTCCTTTGAGAGGGAGTCTGTTAAACCCTTCGTATTGAAGGAAGTGATGCATGTTCTAGGATTGAAGAAGAATCTTATCTTTGTGGCGATGTTAGAAGACAAGGGATATGATGTTGTTTTCAGCGAGGGAAAGGCTTTCTTGCATAGTAAGACAACTGGAGAAACCTGGAAAATAGGGGTTCGAGTCAAGAACCTTTATCAATTGCATGTAGATGGCTGTGCAGTAATGGCATGCAAGGCAGAAGGAGTGGTGAGCTGGGATGATGGTGCACTGTGGCACCGGAGATTGGGCCACCTTGACCATGGAGCCTTGAAGATACTGCAACAGATTTCTACTGGGCTTCCTATAGGCACTCTTGCGCAGTCAGATCAGTGCAAGGGGTGTACTTTGGGAAAATTTGTGAAAGCCACCTTTCATGAGAAGGATAGTCATGCCACAATGATCCTTGAGAGAATTCACACAAACGTGTGTGGACCTTTCTCAGTAGATTTGACAGCAAAGCACAGGTACTATGTGATCTTTGTTGATCATTTCTCTCGAAAGTGCTAGATCTTCTTCATGCAGAAGAAGAGCGAGACATACTCAAAGTTCTGTGAGTTCAAAGCACTGGTCGAGAAGGAATCAGTGAAGAAGGTGAAGGCTCTTAGGAGTGACAATGGTGGTGAATTCATCTCCGGTGAGTTTAAGGACTTATGTAGCACAGAAGGGATTCGAAGAGAGCTCATAGCTCCCCATAACCCACAACAGAACGGGGTTGCTGAGCAGAAGAACAGAATGATCGTGGGTGCTACACGGACGATGCTGCATGATCCAGGTGGATATTGGTGGCCACCCGCTAATTCCACTTGGATCCCCTCTAGTGCTTCTTTCAGTTTTTTTAGTTTCCTTAATTATAGCACAATTTACTATTTTTAGCAGTTTTTCGGGTCCTAAACTTCCGGAGCCGTTTTGAGGCCCTAAATGATGTTTTTTGGGAAATCTTCCAGCCAGCAATTTTTTTGTCTAAAAATTGTCTTTTTCTTCATAGTCCTTGGATAGATCTTTCCAACGGGCTACCATGCGCATCAAACGGAAATAATACGACCAATTCGCGACCCCGGGAAGTTGATGTACCAACTTACCCAGAAACGGGGCCCACAAGTTGGCGTTTCATCTTCTAGGGTCAGGTTTTGGAATGTGAAGGGTTTTTCCATTGTTTCTCAACAATAAATAGGCCTTCGATCCTCATTGTAACACAGTTCAGAGGCATGTAGCCACACATCTCTTCTCAGAGATAAGCTGCCATCGCCCTAGCTGGTTTTATTTCCATTTCTGGTTGTAAGCATATTTCAGTATTTTCCATTAATGAAATGAAGTATTATTTCCGCTGCATCTTTGTGTATATGGTTATCTCTGTAATTTGTTGCATTCCTGTTTAAGTCTGGATTAAGTATCCAGTCTGAAAATTTATGAAACGAGGTCCCTGGAGGAAGAGAGAAGGTTTTAGCCTTCTGTAGGTCGACGCCTATATACTAGTAAACATATCAGCTAATGCAAGAGTTAGGGGGTTGTAGCTCCCTTCCAGTAGAAGCTGGAGAACAAGAGAAGGTTGTATCCTTCTGCAAGTAGAAGCCTATGTACTGGTATAAGTATGCACCAATACAATGTTGTAAACAGATTTTCTTATTATTAAAAGAAGACAAAGACGACAGCAACAGGTGGTTTTCACCCACATTGGGTTTCCACCTTAAATCTTGGTGTTCATGTGTGTTTCTTATGTGTGATGGTTCACTCTATTATTAACTCCATATGGTTACTATTTAATGTTTAATAAAGTATTGATGCACATATTAAAGGTCAACATTGTTAGAACCCCATATTGTCTCTCTCTGACCATACATTTTGTTATAATATCATCCTTTTCAACCCATATTTGAAATTCCTTGTTAGTGTTTTGACTCAATTATTCTAAAGGTATGCAGTGACTCTTCTCATCGCTATATGTTTAATTATTTAACATATAATCATGCTATCTTCATAATTGATATTTGAAGTTGATTAAGTTGCTGAAAAATTAAAGAATGATGTGCAGCCCGAAGCTGGTAGGACTATCTTTTGCAGTTGCTGAAACAGCAAGAACAGCACGCAAATCTCAAAGTTGAAACAGCAAGAACAGCACGCAAATCTCGAAGCTAAAACAGTTGAGATTTGCGTACCAGATTTGACAACAACAGAAGAACCTGATTGATCACCGAGGAAGCTGTTACATTGGATGTAACGTTCATAATCTAAATTACTGTAACAGCATTCTGTTGACGAGAAACTGATTTCCCTATTTTTGTATAATGGGTTGAACTAGAATCTATAATGTAAATCTTTTGTAATAGATGTCTCCTCTATAAAGAGGAGACATCTACATTAGAAGGGGGGAATGAACAAACTGTAACAAGAGGTTGTAGTTGAAGGAACGAGACTGAAACTTTTCTGTAATATGGTATGTTGATGAATGAATAGAGTTTTGTTCTGAGTATCTCATTTTAATTTATGTTTCCTGGGGAAACTTGTGAGAAGGATAGGGCCCACCTTCATCACAAGATTCACCCATTATCTTTCTGTCGTGTGTTAAGTGTGATTTTTGTTCATACCTTGTTAACAAGTATTGTTTCTGGATGTTATTTTACTTTTGCTGAAACTCTGTTTCTTTCTTAATCAATTGATGTTATTTCATGAGTGTCTCACTGGTGATTAGGTTTACAGAGTGAATTGGCAAACTAGATACTCTGGGGATAGGGTCTTGATCCTTTGTTACAGAATAGCCATTGTTTTCTTTTGCGGATTTATTCTTTCTGATCAATTATTCATCTCTTGTTAGATATCTGCAATAGAGTATAGTTGTTGTAACACAGAGTCAAGCTTTAAACAAGGTGTGATTTGTTTATACTACAACTTTTAGTGCTATTAACATTGAGTACATATAGTACGTAGTTGCCTTTTAAATAATCAGACTTTCCCGGGTTGACAATTTATGTGGCACTCGATTGTTTAATTAATAAGCAATTAAATTGACCAACAAACATATGATGAATTAACTGAATCATTAGTTTGTTGGATATACGGTTGTTTCCTTAAGCACAGTTGCGTGTACACGTGGGTTACCCACATGGAAGTAGCGTATACAAATTTGAGTATGAAAAGAAAAATATTATTGACTTGACTAATACTGATTCACCCCCCCCCCCCCCCTCTCAGAATTATTTCTAACAATTGGTATCAGATCAGGTCCTTTGGTAGAAGCTTGATTTCTTGAAGGAGATCCGTAAAACAATGGGAAAGAAGCTAAAGAATAAAGTGCCTCAAAAGAAGAAGACATCTCAAAAGAAAGCGCCTCAGAAGAAGAAGACATCTCAAAGGAACTATGACAGTGGGAGAATCGATTGGGGATTATGTGGAAGCAACTCTTCTTATTTAGAATTACCTCGGGATGAAGATGAACAAGCAAAAGAACTATCAGGTATGAATTTGTTATCCTCTGGTGATACATTTCACCATCCATTTGAAGATGATGAAAGTGATAGAGAAACAACAGAATTTGCTCTTATGTGTGAGAAAGAAAGATATCAAATAGAGGTAGAATTTAAAAGGCTTACAGAAAAAATTAGAGATCAACAAGATCTATTGGACAAAAGGGAGTGTGCCTTCAAAGAAGAAGCTACCAAACTAAAAGAGGAAGGAAACAAAGTAAGGAAGCAGTACAAGGAAAAGGAAGATCAATGTCAAAGTTGCAGGATGAAGTGACATCATTAAGAAATGAAGTAAATAAAAGGAACACAACAATCAAGAAACTTAAAGATAGATCCAGTTACTATGAAGGTCTTGAAGTTAAGATCCTCTCTCTAAAAGAAGACCTTGAAAAATAAAATAATCAGAATGAAGAACTACTCCAAGCTCTTGAAGAACAAGAAAACGAAGTTCTCGAATTAAAGCAACAAGTGGAAGAAGGAAGAAAAGTTGAAGAAATCATGAAGAAGCAGTATCTTGAAAGGAAGAGAAATATCAAGTTGAGGTAAATAAACTAAAAGGTAAATTAGAAGAAAAGGATAAGGTTTTATTATTTCAAGATAGTACTAAGATTTTGGATGGTATTATTAGTAGTCAAAGGTCTCCCACCATCAAATTTGGTCTTGGTTTTCATGAATCTGTTGAAGGTGAATCTAGCTCACAAAGTGAGGCGAGGAACTCTAATGCAAAATCTGAAATGCTCAACAAGGAGATGAGAGGTCAATCCCATCAACAACCAAGGAAAGAAAATCTTCAAAGAAAATATTTTACTTCTAACTATGGAAGAGATAGCTGATTATTTCCTCAAATGAATAATGTTGAATGTTTTATATGTCATGATCTTGGACATGTTGCAGTAAGATGCGGAAGTAGAATGGTTCAATACCATCACACAAAACGATCATCAGCTTCCAAGTACTTTAAGGGATATTGTTTTTCTTGCAATATGTTTGATCACAAAGCCATTGGCTGCTACAGAAGAAATATGAAACATGTAAGATGTTATGCATGTAACAAGTTTGGACATATAGCAAAGGAATGCAAGAGAAAATTTCGGGCACCATACCAAAAGGAGAAAACATCATCACACTCAAAGATATGGAAGAAGAAGGAAGTACAGTCAGAAAAATGTGGCATGGCACAGTGTGCAAACATGACAGACTCAGGGGAAGCTGAAAGTATGAAACTTCAATGTTCTAAATCTCGTATGCAAGTTTCATGAAGACAAGTTGTGTATATACGTGAGTTCGAAGCTGCACAGTTGCGTATATGTAGGTTTGAGAAAAATGCAATGGGACAGACTCAAAAAAACTGATTTGATATGGTTCATACAATTACCAGTTATCTTTTATGTCGTGATGATAGATGACTAGAGTCTGTGGATGAAGTGTTTTTGATAACTTGATGTATATCTGATTGATGATGATGCCTTGATACTTCTTACTAATATATGCAATGATCAGATCTAACAGTGAACAGGTGGAACAGGTTCAGGGGGAGAACATATTATGCTTCTAATAAAGCATTGTTGGCATTATGTTTAGAAGTCTTTGGTACCTAGTCAATGATGATAACGCTTATATGGCTAAATGATACATCTTGCTATGTTACGGTTATGAGTTTCCCATGATAAAATATCATATGATTCTTGGGGTCACATAGTTGGTGTTCAGATCAGATTTATGGATGATTGTGGATGACTCCTTGATGATGCATATAGTACATATATGTTGCTTACATGATGATCTTCATAAGGACAAAGAGAAGTACAAATCTTGAGTACACAATTTCATTATTTGATGATGAGCCACTCATTTCCTTTATGTTGTTGTCATCATACCTTTAAATTTCATCTGGTGTAGTTATGATTTCTATAGTTCTTGGCTCTCACATGGTTGAGGATTGTTGTTGTTGATGATATCAAGAAATCTTGACAAATGACCATGAGCTCATGGTTTGCTACATATATATTGCTATGCTGGATACATGGATGATTACTCAAGTTGCATATTGACAAATATTGTTGGTTGGCTGAGAGAATGGTGTTATTACAGGTCTCATGAAGACATAGCTATTTGAAGACATGGATATTCGAATACATGGCTTACTTAGTCACATAATGATGATGAGTTCTTACCTTATGATGATAGGTTGATACTCACATATATTGATTATCATGGTTGATTCTTATCAGACGCGGGATGTTCCCTAGTGATGATACATGGTTCATATATTGAAGTTCCTTATGGAAAGATCATGCAGTTCTTGATGATGATCATGTAATGACTATGGTGTTTTCACATATGATATGGTGTGAATAATTTTGTTACTGCTTCGAGATAAGACATATGATGAGTTGATTCATGGAAGGAAACGAAGCAAGTTGATCTTGATGAGATCCAGAGGATGAGTTGATATCCATATGCAGACATACTTTATCACAAGTTGATGATATTTACACTAACATGGACATATACAAGTTGTTGGTTTGGATGTTGTTGATAGATGCTTATGGATCAGATCATACATGGTGTATGATAGTTGTTGATGACTATCATGTTCTTGTTTAGATATTTGGTCTCTGTTATAAATGTCATGTATATCATTCAATGTAAAGGTCATATCAAGACCCATGATGTAATAATTTGTCTCTCTCTGTTGTAGTCTTTTGATGAGTCCCTTTTGGCCATATGATGTAATTTGTACCCCCACTATGCATGGGAAGGATGATGTAATATTTCAGTCATGTATAAACAATTGGTATATCCCCACTTGGTTGGGTGGATGAGTCAAGTTTAGTATATCCCCACTTGGTTGGGTGGATGAGTCAAGTTTAGTATATCCCCACTTGGTTGGGAGAATGAATGTGTGTATGAGTCATTAGTGATAGGAAGGTCAAACTCACATAGTTAAGTTACAGAGTCGTGTTATTTTTCATGAAAATATTTGCAGACTCTGCATGTGCTCAAGGGGAGCATGGATGATATAGTGCATCTCAGCATGTACAAAGGGGGAGTTTAATCAAAAAATTCAGCATGTGATTAGGGGGAGCTTGATCAATGTTTATATTCAGTTGTTCAGATATGGAAGTCTTCAATTTGGTCAGCCCTTTTCCCTTGATATCAAAGGGGGGAGAATATCCTGGTCCACCCTTTGCCCTTGATGTCAAAGGGGGAAAGTATTTTGGTGTTGCTTGTTATCTCTAACAATTTCTACAGCTTGTAGTAATCAACACCAACATAATTGCCATCAAGTCCAAAGGGGGAGATTGTTGGCATTAAGATGTGTGTGTTTTACTTGATGGCAACCCACTTGTAGCAGAACAACTTACTTGTATATGGTAACTAGATGAATCTACAGAAGAAATATCAGATGTGACAGAATGCATGACGGTAGTGTTTACAGATGTGATGAAATGCAGGGTAGTTTCAAGGAATCAGTTTAGAAGGCAACTTAAAGTGCAGCATGACAACAGCAAAGAATAATAGTTCATACTACAAAGAATGAAGAAAAAGAGGTATACATAGGTTCACCTTGACCAAGTTACGTATACATGCAGGTTAACATAAAAAAATAAGCATATAGCATACACACGCACTTTCACAGAAAGATAAGCACGTATACCTTGGAAAACTAAGTTTGTGGTCCGAGGTATTTGGTCCATGGTATTTTGATCCATGGTATTAGTCCAAGGTATCTGATCCGATGTATTGACCCTAAGTATTTGGTCCAAGGTATTGGTCCTAAGTGGTTTTGGTCCATGGTATTGAGAAAGGCCTAAAACTATATAAGGAGGAGAACATCATTAGGCCAAGGAGTACAAGCATTTGAATATCTCATGAAGTGTGAAATCCAGTATGCAGGTTATGTTTTTATGATGCTCTGCTTGATCTAAACCAAGTAGGAGCCTTAGCGGTTGATGGAGGACAAGATCTAATGATGGATTGGGATCTTAAGGCTTGGAATGAATAATCTTTATATGGTTTGATCATGTTTATTCTAGATCTGTATATTGATGCATGTGTTGTTCTGTAAATATTATGATCTGGTTATAACTGAAGTCTGGAATAACTACAAAATTATGAATGAATATCTAGAGATGTATACACTGGTTGACTTTGGTAAAAGGTTGTATACATGCAGGTTCGACACATCGAAGTAGTGTATACCTTGTGAACTATGATTTTTGAAGTTGGTTGTTGATGCAGAGATCTGGGTTTTGCTTTATGTCTTGGTGATTGCATTCTAGTAACAGTGCTCAGATTGATTGTCTGATTTGCTTCAGTAATGATGGATGAGATCTAATAATGGATCATAATCGTAATAACTTATCATTATGTGATCTAATGGTCTAGATCTGGTCGCTAACACATGTATTATCCTTTATATGTGATGATCTGGGTATGTCTGAAGTCGGGAAGTGCAGCGAAGTTATAAGTAAGTATTTGCAGATCTATACACCGGTCGCTTTGATGAAGTTGCACTTGTTCGGATCTTCTAACTTGCGTATACACTTGGATGCATGGTTTTAAGGTTACAGCTAGTTCTGATTAATGATGCAGTGTTCTGGGTACAAATCTGTGTATTGGCTACAATGATCTCTCTATTCCAGTTGATTTGTTGAAGTTGATTAAAGTATGAATGAATTGTTGATTCAGTTGTGTCAGAGGTTCAGAGGTTTTCAGTGATTGATTGAGTTTGGTTGATTCAGAAAGTAATGATTGAGTTTCAGTGATTAGTTGATGCAAATATAGTTGATGGTTGTATTGCAGTGGTGATTGATTTGAGCTTCAATGTTGTTGATGGGTCCAGTATGAAAATTGGATGAAAAGTGGCCTTCATATTATGGTGTTGTGTTCCAGGAGTATCTCGTCCGAAAACTTATGAAACGAGGTCCTTGGAGGAAGAGAGAAGGTTGTAGCCTTCTGTAGGTCAGCGCCTACGTACTAGTAAACATATCGGCTAGTATAAGAGCTAGGGGGTTGTAGCTCCCTTCCAATAGAAGCTGGAGAATGGGAGAAGGTTGTAGCCTTCTGCAGGTAGAAGCCTGCGTACTGGTGTGAGTCTACACTAGTACAATGTTGTAAACGAATTTTCTTATTATTAAAAGAAGACATAGATGATAGCAGTAGGTGGTTTTCACCCACATTGGGTTTCCACCTTAAATCTTGGTGTTCATGTGTGTTTCTTATGTGTGATGGTTCACTCTATTATTAACTGCATATGGTTACTGTTTAATGTTTAATAAAGTATTGATGCACAGATTAAAGATCAACATATGATGAATTAACTGAATCATTAGTTTGTTGGATTACGCTTGTTTCCTTAAGCACAGTTGCGTGTAAATGCGGGTTACCCACATGGAAGTAGCGTATACAAATTCGAGTATGAAAATAAAAAGATTATTGACTTGACTAATACTGATTCACCCCCCCTCTCAATATTATTTCCAACAATCTGGACATCTTCTGCAGAGATTTATTAACTTTCATACTAGTGCATAAATTTACCAGAAATTTTGTTATGATGTTGTATATTTCTCCCCAAGTAAAGGATTCAAAAGGCAACTGAAAAGCATCTTGTTGTCTTAGATAATATGCAAATTTTAAATGCAATGTTGCTAAGTAGATTTGTTTCCACAAGATATTTTTGCTATCTTTAACCTCATATACTCTTTGAATCCAATCTCTATGAAAATATTCATAATGAGAAATTTTATTACATTTAATATTCATGAGAATTATCTCATGCTTATTGCAAGTTCAAGTTCTCCTCCACACCAATGTTCTAAAATAAATGAAGTTAATTCCCTAATAATATTGCTTTGTGGAGCTCCATCAGAATTATGAATGATATCTCCTGCTTCATCTTTCAAGATCTTATTTTACATTTTTGCCACTACTGTTGGTGATGACTCTGTTTCCCACCATCTCAACAAAGTTTCGGTAAAGCACTGAACAATAGATTTACAAGCTTCTATTTCATTTTTCCCCTTAGTCACATGAGCTTGTATTCTGTAAACATAAGATCTATCATTTTTCGAATCTGAGCAACACTCAGATTGTCAATATTCCATTCTCTGTGTGATTCAGGATGGAAGTTTCCCTTTTCCACCGAGTTCATGTGTTGGATACCTGGTATATTGACTTTGGAGAGGCTCATAGTAGGGAACATATGTGGTTCTGAGCTTTCAAGTTGTTCTACTTCTTTACACAGTGAGGAGATATTCATTTGCTCAGATTTTTCTTCGGCCATTTCTTTAGGGAAGAGAGAAGGAAATCTATTGACAGGCTTAACAGGATGCTGAATATTTATAGATATCTTGAATAGAGAATAAACAGGAATCGGTTTGTCTTTGGGGGCTATATGAATTTTATCAAATTTTCAGACAGTTCTTCAATAGATTCTTGAGTATATTGTTTTCCCATATCTACTTTCCTTTCAACATCTTCTATCCTTGTTAAGGATTCTTTAACAAAACCTTTCAATATAGTAGTGGAATAGTTCACATCATTCAGAGTTCTGCTAATACTATTTACAGAGACTTGTATACTGTCAAAATATTTTTTAACTTCAATAGATTTTGTACAATTCATTTCTAGCCCTTTAATTGTTGTATTTGTCCAATTAATTTGTTCACTGGCTTTCTATATCCTACCATCAATGCCACTAGCACTGTCAGCTTTTAAGACAAACGGAATGGCTTTAGCAGTGTTCTGTGCTTCTCCTAATACAATGCCCTTGCAAGGAGGGAAGGTGGTAGGAGTTTTAATTTTACTGCCATCTATGGCAGTCCAAGAATGTTTTGTTGAGGATGATTCAGCATCTGCCATTTGTACATCTGTATTTTCTTGTTTCCTCTTCCATTCATAAAAATAAAACCAAACGTTTTTCTTTTGCATGTATGTTTTCCATTCATGGGATAATCTGATTTTTTTTGGGTATGGAGTGGTAAGGTCCAAACTTTCAGCCTCGGGGAGAGTGTATAAATCCCAATTAAGCATATTTTTCATCCATTGATGATTAATTGTATGCTTCCTACATCCTTCCATAACTGAAAAGAACTTGTGCATTTCTGGTTTTGACAGCTTCTTACAATCAGAATGCACGAAGTTGTCAAATCTGGATTGAGGGATTATCTCATCAAGTTGTTCTAGAACACGTGATATGAAGTAATCATGGGTTTTTTTTTGTTTGATTTATATGGAGTACAACATGGTTTTTAAATGGAAGTTATATGTTATAATATGTACAAAGAAATATGTAATGCATAAAAACATAATATATAATATAAATGTTTTTTCTAATGTGACGTTAAAAATTGTTATTTATTTTGATTTTTTATTTATTTATACTATATACATATAATAAAAGTTATTATTAATGTATAATTTTTATTTATTAAATATATAATGTTTACTATAATCAATCTTATAAACATGTTTATTGGTTATTGAGATGTCATGTGAGATAAAATTTGGAGAAAAATCTATCAAAAACAAATCAAAAGAGGGAGTCATTGCAACGAGGCGTCATAAAAAATGATCAAATTTTCAAAGGGATGCGACTAGATTCCATGCATCAAATGAAACACTTAGATCATTCACAGTCAAAAAAGTTTTAGGTGACCAAAAAGTAGTGATAGAAGCAAAGCCAATTGAGGTGATCTGGAGGAGATGCTAACAAGCAAACCAAATACGAAATTTGAGGTGATATGGAAAAATGGGAGCAGTGACACAATTGTCGTTCATGTGACAAAAGGGTCATAAAGCAAAAAAGGACACTTTACACAAACAAAATCAAGACCAAAAGAAAATTTAAAAAAAATAGAAACAAAATTACATGAAGGGTCCTCATATCTTATTTGAAAACTATGAGGGTGTTGTGGCTACAACATAAAGCTTAGACCTTCATTGTGAAATCCTTAAGAGTATGGCTTGCGCAGTCTCTAGAAATAGAGCTTGCACAATGTTCATTTACTTTGACTTTGTAGTCCATAAGATAGTCCACTGCACAACATATGTCAACATTCAGTACACACTCTCCAATGAAAGAATCCCTCTCACTTTTGGGTTCAATTGTCCCATCATTCTAGTGAGTTTTCCTTATTGTCGTTTTCACGCACCTTTTCTTTTGCAAGTGTCACTTTCACCTTCATGGTTGTCACTTTTGCTTGGTTTCACTTTAATAAGTGTCATTTTCACTTTATCTTAACTTTGGAATGTGTCACCTTCTTTAGCTTTTGCAAGTTTCGTTTTCACTTTTTCTTACTGTCACAAGTGTTGCTTGTAACTATGTTCACCCTTGTAAGTGTTGCACCTTTGCACATTACTAGTGGTAGATCTAGCACGCTCTTCCACACTAGATGGTCCTATATATCATTAGAATATGAACTGGACACATTCCCACAACTTAGTGCACTTCCTAGTCACAAATGAAATTTGTGTCGAAACTTGTGTTCTAAGTGTCGCAATGCTACGTTTCAAATATCTCACTTAGAAATAAGTGTCACTTCATTTCCATTTCAAGGTATGATTGTTGATTATGAGTCTTATGCATTCCCTTGGCTTGTATTTATGGCATCATGTATGTGATTTGTGTTTGATTCTTGATTGGATGCTTTTATCCCCCTGCTCTACGAGTCTCACACTTAGCCATTATGGAGCTCTTCTTGCCCCTTCTTCCTAGTGTAAGTAATGAAAGCATCAATCCTTCATTGTGTGATGAGCATAGCCTATCCATGAGCCTCATTAATGAAATTTTTCCCTCCCAGACTAGTGCATTGAGTCTTTCTCAAGGTCATATCCTATGATTGCACATTGAGAACCCTTAAAGCAAGGTCACTTAACCCTTATTGCTTGTACTGACTCACTGCACTGAGTTTTGATCACTTCAGCCTTGCATAGCGCATGGAGCATGTAGAAATTCCTTGTAGATTCAAACTGCTAATTGTAATTTAATAAAACAATAGACTTGAATATACTTTATTCATCAGCGGAAACAATTAAATGATCACAAAATCATGAAGCATACAAGAGAAAGAATTCAATCAACACATTACACATGATTTCCTGGTGAAAGCCATAGGTAAAAGCCCCTGCTATCTATATATTTCATTATTCAGAAAATATGAGAAGATTACAATGATTTTCTCAATCCTGAGCAACCTTTGCACTATCTCTATCTGTCTCACTACTTCCTAGAAAACCCTGGGCCAATACTTAACAAAATTTTGGCTTGCCCAAGTCCCTATTTCCTTGCATTGTTTCCTTGGGAATTATCCCCCTATTAATTAGGGAAATTCCTCAATATGAATTGTACAATCCTCATAGGCCTTCCTCTGATTGTGTGTACCACCTGTACAATTTGTATGATTATACAACTGATAGTAAATTGTCCTTGAACTCCAATATCAACTTGGTAAATCTCATATCTGACATGCATGAGTTATTTATGAGTGAATCATAAGTTAATTGGTTTAACACATGAAGAAGCACCCCATTTTCTGACCTCCTACTAGTTCCTCCATCATTTGGAACTAATTTAATTGACTTTAACTCAGGTAAACTTAATTAATTACAACTCAAAATAAACTCAACCAGGGCTCCTATAATGTAGGAGAAACTCTACATGACTCAAGTTAGACCCTCAACTCGAATTAACTGATCCAACTAAGTCAAATTAACTTATTTAACTCATACAAGTTGTCTTGTGATGTGGAATTATAATTTTATTCCTAATTTAAACCAAGGACAAAATTAAATCAAGATTTTCTTGTTGCATTTTCAACACTCCCTCTCAACAAGAAAGGGATTATCAGATACCCCAATCCTACCTCTATGGAACTCGAATTTTCCTTTTAATAGTTCCTTAGTTAAGATGACCACATCATGTTCCTCTCTAGGCATGTACTCCAGTAGCATGATTCTCCTCTACACACAATCTCATAGATGGTGATATCGGATGTCGATATGCTTAGGCTGATCATCAAAAATTGGATTCTCAGAGAGTTTGACACAACTATGATTGACAATAAATCACTATAGGATCCATCTTCTGACCAAATAACCCAACAAGGATCTTCCTCGTCCAAATAGCCTCACAAGATGCTTGACTAGAAGCCATGTACTCTGCTTCTACCGAATTGAGTGCAACTGGTCTCTGCTTCCTGTTGTACCAAGAAACTATTGTTGACCCAATACTGAAGATTCACCCTGATGTGCTCTTCCTGTCAGATGGAATCCCTACCCAATCTACATCTGTGAAGCCTTGCAACTTCACTCCCTCTGTCTGTTTGTACCAAAGACCAAACTAAGTGGTGCCTCTGAGGTATCTCAACACATGTTTAGTTGCCTTCCAATAAAGTTTGGTTTGCTTAACCATGGCTTGACTAAGCTGGTTAATTGCAAAACATATGTCAGGTTGTGTGTTCACCAAATACATAAGTGAACCCACAAATTGCCTATAACATATTCCTTCCTCCATTTTCCTGCTAAAGGAGTCACCATGGGTTTGTTTCTCTCCATGTGGAACCTCTTCAGTATCTCGTTGGCATACTTTCCCTAAGAGACAAACATTTCCTCATCTCCTTGCCATACTTCCATACCAAGGAAATAATGCATGAGCCCTAGGTCCTTCATCTCGAATTCTCTTGCAAGATCCTGTTTGCAAGATTTTACCAGCTTCTCCTCACCTGTTAGAATTAAATCATTAACATATAATACTATAATCGGTAATTTACTTTAACCACAATATGGTAAAGGTTCGCATTTGCTTCACTTTTGGTAAAGCCCAACCTGGTGAAATAGATACAATCCTGGTGTACCAAGCACAAGGTGCTTGTTTCAATCCATATAGCACTTGCTTGAGTCTACACGCATGCAACTCTCTTTTAAAGGTCTCAAATCCTTCCGATTTCTCAATGTACACCTTTTCCTCAAACACTTCGTTAAGGAATGTTGTCTTCACGTCAATTTTATGTACCTTCCATCCCATCTACGTGTTAGAATAGATCCAATTGAATAATACCCTGATACTAGAGAAAAGGTCTCCCGGTAATCAATTCCCTCCACCTGAGAGAACCCTTTGGCCACAAACCTGTCCTTGTGTTTCTCCACACTCCCATCGGCTACTTGCTTTACTTTGTAAAGACATCTGGAATTTACCATTGACTTTTCTACTGGTCTTGGGACCACTTCCCAAACATTATTTCTGATAATGGAGTCATACTCCTCTACCATGGCATCAAACCATATTGGTTTTTTCCAGCTTCCTCAAATGAGGATGGCTCAATATCTACACTCTTGCTCATCAAAGCCATGTAGCCAATGTACCGATCTGGTGACCTTATCTACCTACGTTGTGATGTGGGTTCTCCCACATTCTCTCTAGCATCATGCAGCAATCTATCATCTTCTCTTGTGCGCTTCCTTCAATCTCTAGAAGTCTCTACATGAGTGGGTGCTTCCACTATCTGCTCCTTTGCATGTGGCTGCTCCACATCATTCTGAGGTTCTTCCTTTGGAGCTAAAAGCTCCTCATCTGCATTAAATTGAAGCTCACTCTCAAGGGAACATCTCATGGCCTTCTCTTCATTGAATTTCACATCTCTACGAACCATTGTCATCTTGTGAGATGGAAGGTAGACCTGATAGTTGTGAGGTGTATCAGTGTACCCCACAAATATACCCAACTCAGTTGTTGGCTCTATCTTTTTCCTTGCATCCTCGGTAACATGATAATAAATTGATGAACCAAATATCCTAAAGTGTGCCACATCGGGTTTCTTACCTGAAAAAGCTTCTTTTGGTGTACTCGTCCCAAGAATCCAATGAGGAATTTTACTTTGCACATATATAGTTGTGTTGCATGCTTCATCCCACAAGTGAAATGGTAGGCCCTGATCATTTAACATTTCCCGTGCAGCTCCCACAATACTTTTGTACTTCCCTTCAACCACCCCATTTTGTTGTGGGTTATGGGGTGTTGTTAACTCTCGTCGAATGCCTTCTGATGCACAGAAGTTCTTGAATTCATTCGACACATATTATCCATCGTTATCGCTCCTGAGAGCCTTCACTTTCTACCCAGTGTCTTTCTCAACAAGTTCTTTAAATTCACAAAATTTAGAGAACATCTGATCTTTCTTCTACATGAAGAAAATCCAACACTTATGTGAGAAATCATCTACAAATATTACATAATACATGTGCTTGGCAGTGGAGGCTATCAATAACGATCCACACACATGAGTGAACTCTTTCAAGGATCACTTGCACTCAACTACCCTTATCATGAAAGGTGGCTTTGGTGTACTTCCCTAATGTACACCCTTTGTATGTATCTCTTTACTCTAGTGTACCCTTGGGAAGTTTTATAGAAATCTGCTACATGATCTTGAAATCTCTATGGTGCAAGTCACCCAATCTTCTATTCCATAATTCACCGATGACTCGGCTCTGCACCTTCTCTACTTTTGTTCTCAAATCATCACAGCCTTCTACATCCAATTTGTATAGGTTCTTCACTAGAACCCCAATCTTCTTCACTTGTCCTAAGGCTATGTGGCGAAGGAAATCCTTTCATTGCTAAATATCACATCGTAGCCACTTTCCTCCAACATAGCAACTGAAATCAAATTCTTCTTTAGACCTAGAACATACATGACATCTTTTAATGTGAGAGTAGAACCACTATCCCTATGAAAAATAACATTATCGATGTTGATCGCTTTATACCTTCCATCATCTGCCATTTTTATGTGCATCTGGAGGTCCTTCTCCTCCAAGTCATTGAAGAATTCTTTGTTGTCGATCATATGGAATGAGGATCCACTATCCAGATACCACACACTACCTATCACTGATGTCACCATGCAATCAATGAGGGTGAAATCCAACTCTAATTGTGAAGCAAGAGCTTCACCTGTAGCTACTCCTGAGGGCTTCTTGTCAGCCTTCTTATGCAGACACTTCATGGCATAGTGTCCCAGCTCACGATAGTGAAAACATTTAATATTAGATAAGTCCTTCTTGACTGCCTAACTAGAATATGATTTGGAATGGGATGAATTCCCCTTCCCTTTCTTTTCATTCCCATCCAAGGCACAGTTCTCCTCATCATCATGCTTGGATGAGGATCCATATTTGGTGTTTTGCTAAATCTCTTCTTGCACCAAGTTAGACCACAAATTCTCCCACTCTGGTAGCTTCTCCCTCCCATTTACTGAATCTCAGTAGCTATGCCAGCTCTTGGGAAGGCCTACAAGTTCTAGGCTAACCAAATCATCTTCAGTAACTATAACACCAACACTTCCAATCTCATCCCAACATTGGGTGAACTTGGTCAAGTACTTTGGTATTGTTCCGCCCTACTCCATCTTGATTTTCTTAGAGCTTGTCCTTTAGTGCCAGCTTCTTGTGGTCATTGTTGTTCTAAAAATGTATGTCAAGGCCTTCCACATTGCATATGGAGTCTCCTTTCCATGGATTTTTGAGACAATATGATCTTGAACTCCTTCTAATATGATCCTTCTCACCTTTGTAACACAATTCCTCCACTCTACCAGATCTTGAGCATCAGTTGTTGAGGCTTAGGAATATATTTGTTTGTGAATTCCTTCAGCGTGTTGTCTTCCAACACTTCCTCCATCCTATCCTTCCAAGCAATATAGTGTGAACTACCCTCAAGGGCATATTCGAGTCTCAATCTGTAGAAAAACATCCTGTTGGATCTCAAGAATTATACTGCAAATTTGATTTCACCTGCAAAAGACAAACTCGTATTCTCCTCTTCTAGAGTGGTTTTTCTCTGATACCATGTAGAAATTCCTTGTAGATTCAAATTGCTAATTGTAATTTACTAAAACAATAGATGTGAAACTACTCTAATCATTAGTGGAAATAATTAAACGATTGTGGAATCATGAAGCACACAAGAGAAAGAATTCAATCAAAACATTACACAATAATTTCCTAGGGAAAGCCACAGCTAGAAACCCCTGATATCTATATATTGCATTATTCAGAAAATATGAGAATATTATAATACTTTGCTCAAGCCTGAGCAACCTCTACACTATCTCTATCTGTCTCAATGCTTCTTAGACAAACCTAGGCCAATACCTAACCAAATTTTGCTTTCCAAGGCCCCTATTTCCTTGTCTTGTTTCCTTGGTAATTAGCCCCCTATTAATTAGGGAAATTCCTCAATATGAATTGCATGATCCTCATAGGCCTTCCTCGGACTACATGCACCACCTGTACAATTCAAATGATTATACAACTGATAGTACACTGTGCCTGAACTCCAATCTCAACTAGGTAACTCTCAGATCTGACATTCATGAGTTATTTATGAGTGAATCATCAGTTAACTAGTTGAACACATGAATCATCACCCCACTGCCTGGCCTCCTACTAGTTCCTCCATCAATTGGAACTAGTTTAACTTAATTTAAATCAGTTAAACTGAATTAATTAATTATAACTCAAAATAAACTCAACCAGGGTTCCTATAATGTAGGATACACTCTACATGACTCAAGTTAGACCCTGAACGCAAATTAACTCATCCAACTAATTCAAATTAACTTAGTTAACTCGTACAAGTTGTCTTGTGATGCAGAATTACAATTTTATTCCTAATTTAATTCAAGGAAAAAATTAACTCTAGTTGACAGCAAGGACCCCCTTTATCCCCTTGTAGAAGCAAATTGCGCTATGCACTCTCTCAAAAAAGTGACTTGACTTCTGATACTTGCCTCAGCCAATTGCGTAATCCCCTTCTCTAGTGAGCCTTCCTAAGTGCCTGTCATAGTTCCAGTGGACATTTAGTCCACCCTTGAGCCACTGCATCCCTCAATTGTGTTAACATAGAAGTCTAACCTCAAGCATTACACATGTCGCAATTCTAGTGTCTATTATTTCCTCCTCTACTAACTAGAACCCCTCACTATGCCATGCCTTGTTCTGCTTGCCTCCCTAGCACATTTTGTGGTTCTAGTGGACAATGGAGCCTTTCCTAGATCACTACCAAAGAAAATTTCACTCTTCCTTAAGCATGTCTCTCATTTATAGCGCATGTTGTAGTTTTAGTCAATAAGCCATCAACCCTTGTCCATTAGACTCCCTCGTTGTGCAGTCACTAAGTCCTGCCCTACCTCCCTAGCACACAGTGATACCTTCCCACAGTTGTTGTCAACCTCAAATGTGTTATCATTGTCAATACACTACATAGTTTCAATCAGAATATCATCATCCTTGCCTCTTCCACTTGTTCACTTTGTTGGACCCTGAAGAACCCCTCCTCATAGCACATTGCGCAATTCTAGTTAACAGTGGTTGCTTACCTCAGTCACTGCTAAGCTCAACTATGTAATCCTCAATAATACCTTCCTCCTCAGTCCTTACATAGGCCCATCCCAAGTAGCTTCTTTCATGAGAAAAGTAGGGATATGATAGATTATTTCATGACTAATCTTGCCTTATCATGAGTGAACTTCATTGGCAGGTGTACCATATTATCATGACAAGGTGATGCTCAAGAAATATTCCAAGGAGCATAAGCATAAAAAATAACCATCATGAAGACATGAAGAGATCTTGGACCATGACAGAATGAAGACATTTCATGATGACTCCTAAGGTTCCAATATTGATCCAATACCCTTTGGAGGGTGAAGATGAAGTACTAATCATATCTATCATCAAGAATGCAAGACATAAAAATAAATAAAAGATATTAGCATTTCCACATCATCATGAAGTTCCATACCATCAATGGAAAATCATGGCTTGTACAAGTGTCACCATAGTGTCATATGTGTCAATATGTCTTGCCACATTATGTGGAATGTATATTGTATTATCAAAATGTAAATGTGTGGATGTCCAAGAGTCATGTGTGGGATATGAAAATTCACGTGTCGACCCAAGAGTCAATAGAAGTTAAAAGTTCATTTAGGATTCCAAGAGTCATGAGATTAACTCAAGAGTGATAGGAGATATGAAAGGTCATTCCTCTGGTTATAAAAGAAACTTCATAACTCAAGCAAGGGTATTTTGGAGGATTAGACTTTGGAGAGCTAGCTTTGGCTTTTTTAGCTTGGCATAGGAGAGAATATCATTCCTTGGTGAAGAAAGAAGTGACTTACTATTCCACTATTGGACCTAGTGGCTCATCATTGTAACTATGCACTTGGATATTTCACTTAATATTTAGAAGCTCATTGAGCCAACACATTTTCATGAATGTATCGTGAGTATTGTAAGACTATTCTTTAGTTTTTTGTGATATATGTTATGTTCATATGCACTAAAGAAATTGAACTACTGCATTGGCTTTGGTGCTTATCTTGTTGAATGTGTGGTGTATTTGATTTAATGATTGTTATGTCTATGTGAACTATTTCCCTATATAACCAATGAATCATTCCTTGCTCTCGTGTGCCTCTCTTAGGTTAGTACTATTACTTTCCTTCCAGAGACTCACTCTTTACTCTCCCCTCATGAAAACCTCCTCTTACGCATTGTAATTGGTGTTTCACAATGTCAACTTTCTTACTGATTTTGAAGGTTATGTGCATACTCTCTTATGTTATTTGTTGCAGTCAAGGAAAACCTTAAGTTATGGTGGCCAAGCTGATACTCTGGATAGGGCTCATACTCCAAATGGTGTGAGGTCTAATTCGGAATTCACATCGAGGAGACCCCCTGTATGTTGGCGGAATCCAACATCGTCAACAGTTACATACCTTTCAAAACTTAATTTGGAGAATATATGAATGACTTACCTTTTTCTTGATATATATTTGATATTTGAGCCCTTTTGAATTTGAAAAATTGGCCTATAATACTTTGATATCTATTTTCTATAATTGCATAGGTCTAACTAGAATTTATGTTAACTTTCTCAAAACTTGTTAAATTTTGGCCTCTTCCCAAGAGAGAACTTGTATGGAATGTCACTTGCCAAATTATTCAAATATGATTATAAATTTTTTACCTAAGGTGCTTTGTTTTGTGTCCATAGATCTTTAAAATTTTCAGTCTATAGTGTCCTAGAAAAAATTGTAATTAAAATGCCAATATCACTCATTTGAATTTGATTTTAATTCCATTCACAAAGCCTAACTTCCAGAGGATATATCTAAGAAATTATAGCAAACATAAATCTTATTTTTTTATAAAATGTAGCTTGCATTTCCTTCTCAATCTTCTCAAAATTTCATAGTTTGAAACATCCAATAAAACAATTATAGTGAAAATCCCAAGATGACTCGTTTGAAACAAATTTCAACACTAATCACAAACCCTAACTTCCACATTGTATATATCTGAAAATATAGAGAACCAAAATATGGTATTTTAACCAGATGTTTCCCATGTTCTCTTGATATGCTCAAAATTTCACCATCTGAAGCATCCTAAATAAAAATTGGAGCGAAGATGTAAAGATGACTCAATTGAAGGAGTAAAACCCTAGGATTAGAAATGATAAGAAACCAATAATTGTGGTCCAAGTTGAGGGGGAAACCTCATTTTACAATGAATACAATGTATAAGACTAGATTTGATGATGTCAAGACAAGGTCTCATTAGTGCATAGATATGAGACAAAGGGTACAATTATAATAAAATGGGACCATGAAAGGTTCTACCCTACATAACAATATAATAAGGGAAATGTAATTAGTCAATATCTAGGGCTTCGAAAGGGGTTTTAGGGCTTATATAGGGCTTAACACTCCCATGGAAAACCATCTATTGCACTAGGTGTTTATTTTTTTCTCCACTTTAACTATCGACCACTAACGATAACATATTTTATATTGATTTGTCTTCAAAAATAAACCTAGATATGTAACATTGCCAGGTTAAAAAGTTCATGTAATAAAGTTAATAAAGGCAAAATAAGACCAAGGCCATGGGACATGTATTCCAAGTTGAAAGTTGGGGAAAAAATCCTAGTAGGTGTTCATTTGCTTTATTATTGCTAAGGGAAATTGGCAAAGGCAAAGAGGCATTAATTGGCATTTTATTTATGAAAATAAAGGAAATAGGAGAAAAGGAAGGTGAAAGGTCGCAAGATTGCATGAGAGGAAAATTGAAGGGAAAATAGAGGAAATTGAAGAAAACAAAGAACTAAATTATAAAAAGGCTCATGAGGATCACTTCATAGCTTTTGTTAGTTCAGTTTGGATCTCTCTCTCTATTCTCTCACATTATTGCACACTTACAACATTCTTGGAGAACTCTAGCAATGGATAAGAAAAGCAAATGAAGGTAAAGGAAGGAAAAGGACAAACAAAGGACAAACAAGGAAAAGTTGGATCAAGCAACTTCAACAAGAATACTTGCAAGTAACAGGTTGCATGTGTGATTTCCTATCCAGTTTTTGAATGCATTGTACATGCATGTGTGTATTTGGTTCTCTTGTTATCATTTGCATGGGTTTTTCTAGGTGTGATAGTGGTTTCATCCTTGCCTTGCCATTTTCGGATAGCAATGGTGTGATGGGGTTATTTTATTTGGTGAGCTTTGGATTGTTGGATGGTCTTGGAACCAGGTGAGGTGGTCTTAGGAAAATTCCCATAGGGCCTAGGAATCCCTTGATCGGTTTTGGAGAGATTCCAATAAATATTGAGGGTGGAGATAGGCGAATTCCTCAAGGTATTGGTGAAGAAATTCAGATGTGTCCAAACTTATTTTGGGTCTAATAATCCCTTGGCTGATTTTGGCGGGATTGTGGTAAAGCCTGAGGGTGGAGGTGATTTAATCTCCTGGAAGCCCTGGTTGTTTATGTATCGGTTTGCTTATGTGATATCTTGACTGGTTTTGTTGGGATCATGGGAGAATGAGGGTGGAGGTGGTTTAATCTATGGGAATCCCTGGTTATTTTTGTCTTGACTCTGACACTCATGCTCAGAATATGGAACAAGGGTGATTTTCTGAAAGAAATATTTGGTTCAACTCAATCTATGGTTGGGTGGTACGTGGAAGTCCCTAACTTGGTTGGATTTTTCATATGTTAATAAAATCTCTTTTCCCTGTTGTATTTCATGAGTAATTTTACTTGTTATTATGTGGCTTTGAGGGTAGTTCTATCATGGTTATTATTTTTTTTATATGTTGGTTATAAGCATGGTTTCGTAACAGGTTCTAGCTATGGCTCTTGATATGTTTTGATTAGTTGATGAATGGTTAATGAATGCATGAGCTAACAAATGTGATTACAACTATTATGAGAGGGAATTGGGCATTCTTTATGGTTCCTAGGTAAGTATCAAGACCCCTATGATCAGATACGCGTTCATGACCTGTACATTACATGTTCTCAATATGTTTGATGAAATCCCTGACATGTTCTAGGCAGTCTAGGTCAAGTTATGCCTTCAAATTTTTATGTCTAGCATTGTTTTCATGTCATTATTGATTATGAGAAGTTACAAGAAATTATGGGCAGTGGTCTGAAGGATGACCTGGAATCTAGGCTCAGATCTCGGGACCGCATGCTCATAACTAGAAAAATTGAGTTGCAACCGCATGGATGTAAGCTAGTACAGGTGGTTGGAGGCTCCCAACCACATGGAGGCCTTGTTGTGGGTGAGGTTGAGGGCCCAAGGCAAGGAAGGAGGGGTCCAACTTAGCGTTTGGCCACCTGGGATGGTTTCTCAGCCTCTGAGTTTCCCGTAGCCCCCATAGAATGTTGTGAAATGTCAATTTATCATCAGTAGTCGTCCCCACTTCCTTAACTATACTTAGGAGGTTGAGTCATGTCATAGTAGACCACACCTCATGTTTACCCCGGGCAGGCTGGTGAAAGTGGGTAAATGTGGGAGGGGTGGTTATAAGATACTTTGGACCCAATTCAAAATCACTCATCTTATAGGGAAAAAGTTGAGTAATAAAGTGTTATTTCCTATTTAGATATCCCAAATAAGGTCATAATAGCTTTTTCCATATTAATAACCATTCTAGTTGCTTTGCAAAGTAAATCCATGATGCCCTTGAATTTTTCAATGACTCTTTGGCAACATCAAAAAATCAAAATATAAATTACAAATAGTAGATGTGTGATATTGCACAAAATTCCAATAAATACCCATTTCATGTTAGCATTTCCTTTTGCTTCTTTGAATAGCCTACTTAATCCTTCAACTATTAAAATAAAGAACTGTGGTATAGGGGACATGCATGTATTAGGCCCCTCCCTAATCTGTAAACTATCGTGGATATTCCACTAGATCATTTTTCAAACATATCTACTAAAATATATTTTAAATTTTAAAATCCACACTATGAGGGTTAATTTATCCTTATATTTCTGGATTCATTATTTATTATGTTATGCTTATGTATGCAGTAGATAAAATATGGAAAATAGAGAAAAATGAAATAAAAATAAAAATGAAAACCAAAATGAATACAAGATATGATCTAGGAAACCATTACAAGAGAAAATCAAGCTAGAAGGTGAGGTTGCTCTACTCTCTCTTTCTTTAAATGGAAATGGATGCAAGTACAAAGGAGAGAAACAGGTGGCCCATGGGCTACTACAATACACAAACCCTCTCTATTTTCTCTCTCTCTTTATCCACTCTTAGCTACTTTTTTCAGCTATAGAACAAAATGAACTTGAATAGAATGGAACCATTTTTCCTCTAGTGGCCCAATTATAACATAGCCTAATACCCTACTAGTGGTTAAGTTTGACTCCTTGGACTCTTAACTAGCATTACAATAATAATTATCCTAGATTCTGCTTCATATTTATCACATGGCTAGCCACTTTTCGATGAATAATGGGGGATGATGTGACATCCTCTCAAATCATGGTGGAAAAAGCAAGAATGTCAACTTCTGGGTGGCATAACTTTTGCATACAAACTTTGTTTGAGGTATTTATTGCATCATTGGAAACGTTTTTGAGTGTAGAATAACACTAAGGGGTGAAACACTTGCATGAAAAAAAATTACCGCCAAAAAATTACATTTAATTTTTCAAACTTCTTTTGGAAGGTTTTAGGCCTTGATTCCCCAAATTGGGACCCATTGATAAAAATGGTCCTATGAGCTAGTTCCTCCAATTTTTCCACTTTGAAAGCATCAAGAAGGGTAAAAAATAATATAATGATCCAATCTAGATCACTCCCTAATCTAATAAATGGGATATTGATCCATTTAATAATGCAATATAAGAAGGGGTGGCAAGAGGGGTAGGGATACTTTATGGCCCCAAAGAAATCAAAGTTTTAGATTACAAATAATTATGGTTCATTCCAAGGAATTCTTCTTGCCAAATAATTTCAGGTCTCTTCTCTCATTGGGTTGGGTGACTATCTTCTAATAATTCAATATTTGGCCAAAGGATCTTCCCCTAGAGACAATTTTTTGGATAATCTCCTGAATTGGATTAAGAAGGTACCAAAATATATCCCAAAGATGATTTTCAAGCACATTCTAAGGGATAATAACGAGGAAGCAGATCAATGTGCCAACCAAGGTTGTAATTTGAATTTTGGAGAGTTGATGGTTAATGGTCAATTAAGACCATCCTCCATCCCTCAGTGGATTAAGCATGAATCATATGCTCAAATATCGATCTAGAAGCTCTAATGTAAAGTGACTAGACCTTAATGATCTAGTGGATCCGAGGAAATATTTTGTAATAAAGGATTATGTTTTGAAGTAGGCTTTATGTACTACAATTTTTTTAAATTTTGAGGCTCTATTAGAAGGTAACCTTTATATACGTGTATGTGCTTAGTCTCAGTTGTATTCGTCTTTGGAGGATAATTTTGGTTTAGGAGTTTGTAGATGATATTGAAGATGGAAAAAAATTGCAACATAACTCCCAATGTACAATTGTTTCATAGGCATAGGTTTACAATTAATGCAAATATTATCATCACCGCATATATATATAATGATGGAAAAAAGCATAAATGAATTATAATCCATCAAACCCAAGATTTTTGTCCTTTTGAAAGCTTTATATATTTTGATATAATTCTTATTTTTCAATCTTCTTTATTAGTTTGACATATATATAGTGATGGAAAAAAGAATAAATGAATTAGACTCCATCAAGGCCAAGATTTTTGTCCTTTTGAAAGCTCTATAATAGTTGGGCGGACCCAAAGATGGTGGAAAACCTACCCATGGTTTTGTGTACCCGATCTTGCACATGGTTTTTAGCATGATGGTTTTCCTCCCATGGTATTGTTGTAGTGGCTACAACCACCCTCCAAACTTATGCCTATGCTTCACTTTTGGAGCCTTCCTTACTATCCACAACAACTCATCTCGCACTGATCTAGGTATTCTTGCTTCGATTGAGACTTATCTTTTATTTTTGGCTTGTGTTTGTTAACTTAGCTAATTCTTCTAATTCAAAAGTGTTGGGTTGTGTTATATTCTTTCCACGACTAGCCCATGTAGTTAACCAGGGGGTTAGAGGGGTGGTGGAGCCCCCCTTCATTACACCGATTGTGTATCGGGGGGGTCACAAGGGGGTTTGAGGCGTACCCATAACCCCACTTTATGGGGTCCGGGGTAGCGCCCCAGAAAATTTTGGTTTTGGACCCTATGTTAGGTTGGGCGGACCCACCTATATTTTTGTGCATGATTTTCACACATGTTTTTGGACGTGATGGTTTTCAATCCATGGTATTGGATGCTTCGGCATGTATAAATATGTATTATAACATTGAAAGGAAAATAATGAAAAATCAAGCTAGTAGTCCCAGTTTTGGGATCCAGGAGAAAATCTTTGTGTATGTGTGTTTTATGTGTTATACTCTCGCATTGTTTATTTTATGTGTTTTAGAATTCGTATGCAGGTAATTTTGTACGGGGTTAAAACCTACCTTTGGCATCAAAGCAATTTTGGCATCAAGTGGACACCTTTGTTGTTGAGGGGTTTTGCTCAGGCCTGTGCTAGACCCTATTCAGTGGGAGATCTGTGAGATCGATTCTGGTGGTGAAAGAAGATGGTGAGCAGTGGAAAGATAGATATTGAGAAATTTAATGGTCAAAGTTTTGAGTTGTGGAAACTCAAGATGGAGGATCTGTTGGTGGATAAAGATCAGTGGATCACGGTAGATCTAGATACTAAACCAATGGGAGTGTCCAATGAAGAATGGAAGAAGTTGGATCAGAAGGCAAAGAGCACAATACAATTGTGTGTCTCATATTTAGTATTACTGAATGTATCAGGGAAGCTACGGCAAAGGCTTTGTGGGACAAGTTAGGGACTTTGTACCAATCTAAGTCTCTGGTGAATAAATTGTTCCTGCAGAAAAAGCTGTATAACCTGAGGATGAAAGATGGAGACTCAGTGATAGAGCATGTGTAGCATTTGTTGATATTAAAATTTCAGATGAAGATAAGTGCATCAGTTTGTTGTGTTCTCTACCAAATTTGTGGAATAGTCTGGTTATTGCAATAGGTAGCAATGCAACTGCCTTGCAGTTTGATGAAATAGTCTCATCCTTGCTGACGAAGGAGATGAGACAGAAAAATATGGAGAGCCAGAATGG
>APFE031427334.1:28611-46263 GCA_000404065.3 Pinus taeda
GTCTATTTTCATAAAGGAAAATGAAAGTAGACTTTACTTGTTTGTTTCTAAGATAGCCACCCATCTTAGTGGGAATAGCAGCATCCGAGTGGACATTATTCCCGGTAACAAAATGGCGACTCCACTGGGGAACGACTAGATTATTTGTTAGCCTATCTATCTTTGTTTCTTTTATAAACTTACAGACGGAGCCTGAAGTCAAGCCAGCTAGCCTTCGAACTGCATTTGTTATAAAAATGCAAAGTAGATCAATGTTGCTTCAGTCTATCTCTGGGTTTTGTTTATGAATTAAACAATCGATATACAAACAGTCTAATTGCCCTAAGTGGTGGCTCTAGTAACCTCTTTAGATCACCCGTGTGTTTTACATATACTAAACATTACTTACTCGGCCTAAATCCCTGAACTGAATTGCAAATTGTGAGTAAAAACTTGTTTAAAGTCTCGCACTGGTACCATCACACCCTGCCTTCAAGGCAGACTGTATCAATCGCACTTCCCGAGTGCAGTAGGTGCGCTGCATACTGAATTCACAGTGTGACAGGTGCGATGGTCAGGGAAGGTTAAATTTGTTGTAGCTCTGATACCACTTGTTATAGCTTTGATACCACTTGTTATAGATATAACCTAGAAATATTATAGATCTAACCCAGAATATGTGAGAAATAACAAATATACCCAATAATAACAAGATCTGAATAGATAGAAATGCTTCTTTATTATCAAACCCTTAAGGTAGGGCAACACCATACATTCACTCCTTAAGGAAGGAGAACACTCCACAAGCCATATGCTTGTACATACAATAATCCTTGACAATATTCCTTCCCATCCTCCATGTGGAGTCTCTAGCCTCTATATAGGCCTCATACATGCAATACCATGGATCATTACCATGGTTCCCTCATACCATCCACTAATACCATGGGCCCATTTACATTATTACTAACTAACTTGTGGCTCCCTTACATGATATGGGTTAACCAACCTTATTATTACTATGGCCCATCCCATTATTACATTATTACCTTAGGTACCTCCCTTGGTACCCCATATTATCCCCCCTAGGTATATAACAAACTTTACCTTCATACTGTGGTTTTTTCTCATTGTTTTGAGTCTTGTTCAAGAGTTTTGTTGTCTATAGCCAGTGTATCTCTGTGAAAACCCCCATTCTCTTACATTATTCCGCCTCCTTAGTGCAAAGAAATGTAAGTGTTTTTTATGTATTGTGCGTTATTTCTAGTTCTCTTTTGCGAAAAAGTAGCATAGTCAAACTGTCGTTTCTGGATCTGAAAGTGTCGTAGCTATAGTTTTCAGTGTTAGAAGACAATCCCATTGTTCTTGATAGTCGATTATACAGTTACTATTGCATATGATTTGAATTAATAGTTTTTAAAGTGTTGAAAAGCAATTTTCATTTCAATCACAAAGTGTCTCTCTAACCTTCATTTCATTTTGAAAAGAAATTTGTTGAGTACTGTCGCTTTAAAAGTAATTCAGATTTGCACATAGCTTTCTTATCATCATTCATACATTAAGAAGACTGAAAACAAATAGATGCATGTCCATTTGTATTTTGACTGCTTGGTTTGATTTAGGACAGTGCATTTAGCGTGTGCTCTGTGCTCTTTGCTGAAAGATTTTTAACTTTCTTTCTTTAGTAGCTAGGATTTTCATTGCCAAAAGAAGATTAAATGTTTGTTTATCATCTTAGACTGCATTTTAGGAATTATATACACATCACGCGGTGAACCTGAAAGACAAATTTTTAAGCAAGATCAACTTAAAATAAATTCAATGAATCTAACAACGCTTTGGAACCTAACACACAACATTTAGAGGTCTAGGCTAGAGACATATTCGGCGTCGTAAAACCTAGTAACTGTTGTTTTCATTGTTGGTTGGGTGATTCCTCCACTCTTAGACGACCAAGCCAGTACGAACTTGTGCTCCACGTACGATCGAGTATTATTTTGCGAGACCCAAATAGGCTCGCATCCTTTATCCTTAGGAAAGCCATGTCTGCCCGCCCTATCAATCACAATTGCATGTAAACACAACATTCGAGAAGATGACTGCCCGTACCGTAAAAATTATTCTGCAGTTTTGCATTGGTTTTTGGTAATCCTCTCTGCCTAGATCTCCAGAGAAGTCCACTTTGCTCCTTTTCAGACTCCTTAAAGGAAAAGGTCCTCTGAGCACTTGTCACTTCAGGTTCAATAAAAATCGAAGGCGACTAGAGTCATCTTTTGTTTTTTCTCGACTCTTTAAAATTGAAAAAACAAGTTGTGTCAAAGCATCTAAAATTCATTTAATTCGAAAAACAATTTTCCCTTTTATTTTGAGTTAATCAAGTAATCCGCAATCGTGGAAGAAAGTCAATCAAAACCCCGTCGTTCGCGGAGACTTACGAGTCAACCATCATTGACTCCGGAAGCGAAGCCATTCCGGACGAAGCGAACTCATTTGACCAGATCAAAGTCCCCTAGGTTGGTTGGAGTGAGCACTCCAACATCCTCAGAGACTCCGGTTACTTTGAACATTTCTGCTATCCCTGCCTCTACAGAAGAAATTCTGCAACAACAAAAGGAAATTACAACTGATCCTAGTGTGACGGTTAACACTTCTATTCCTGAACCGGATCCGTTTACAGCTGATTCAGAAGGTGTTACTCCCCAACCGTCTGTTGCTGCAGAACTTATATCTTCTTCGGCACCAGAAATATTTTACGAACCTGATGGTCTGCCTCTTCCTCCCGGATTGATTTCCATAGAAGAGATTGTGGAAGATCCTCCATCTAGCACTCCAACGAAACTTGGAGCTGGGATCGCCTTGTATCTTTCTTCATCAGAAGATAATCACCCACCATCAGAAGTTCCTGAAGAATCACTGAGGAATCTTTTGGATAGGCTTAATATGTCTGAACAACCGTCAACATCAAGGACTGTGTTACCCGACACAGTAACAGCAGAAGCTCCTTCCGCTATTCCAACAATGTTCGCCGACGTGCCATCTGTCCCAACTAGCTTTCAATCACTGGATGGAATCCATCCAGGGGCTATTTCGACAGTATGGACTATTCCCGTTTGTTTGTCCAGAATTATATCTGGAATCTCTTACGTTGAGTCTCAACAAATTGATCTGTCACGGGGTCAATTTGGGCAAATTTGTCCCCAAAGGCAAATCATTCCTTTGAGTACTGGATTACCATCGTATGGAGGGCCGTACACCCTTTCATTGCCTTCCTCGGAAGGACAACCATGCGTGAGTTCGCAACAAAATTTGGGTTATGCTGGAATCACAACTAGTGGTCGGGTGCCAATCTTGCCTCAACACCCAAGAGTTGTATGCTCAATACAACAAAGTTTACCTATGACAAATATCCCCACTATGCCGGCTATCGTGGCAATATCGCAAGTACAAGCGTCACCAGTTGTATGCCAACCTCAAGTTTCGCAGGTTGTAATGCAACAAACCCTTGTACCTACGACACAACCGCAATCACCAACTAGTGGAATGGCACAGGTCCAAACAGGGAACACCAACCCCCATCTTGGTCAAATAGTCAGTACTAGACAACAACCCATGACTTCACAGCCATGGCTGGTGCAATACCAACAACCGCAATTCCAGCAGGCTTACCAAGGATATGAGCAACAAGTCTTTGCAAGTAATGGGCCGCCGTATCAACCATATCATAATGGTTATGCCCATCAACCTTACCAAAGTTACCAACATCAAATGCATTATGCCGGTATGCAAAGACCAACGGCTCAAACAATTCCGTCTTATCCATAGTTTTAAAACTCCGACTCCGACTCCGACTCGGCCGAGGATTGACTCCGACTTTGACTTCGAAACGGTAATGACTCGGTCGGCTCGATTTCAATGACTCGGTCGTTGTAAAAAATACATTAATTAATTAATTAATTAATTTATTTATTTATAAAAAAACATAATTTTAAAGATTTTAAACATAAATTTAAAGATTTCCATTCATGTTTCCAAACACACAACATTATAATATAGATGGAAGACAACATATGATCAAAGTAGGCTCATGAACCAATCCATTATATCAAAATGGTACCCAATTCTGACATGATGGTAAACCCTGTTCTTGCCCATGAGTTCTTGAACTCTTGCAAATACTCATTAATGGATTGAATTTCTTTCTGCAAACGAAACCCCCTTAGCTCATGCATAGTAGGGCCTTTGAAACCTTTTCCAACAGCATGTATGGCATCAAAAATAGGCTCATAATATGGTGAACGAGCACCATTAAAGGGGATATCAACATCATACCACCATCTAGCTATGTACTCACAAGCAGTCTCCCTCAATTCTTTCTTCCAATGGTCATCTAAAGTGGGCTGCATTTGAGTTTTACTAACTTCAGGACCATGTGCATCTGATGGAGAGGAGAGAGTGAAATAACTTTTGATAATCACATCACCCTTTTCCATTCTACCCTTTCCCTTATCTTGAACAGAACCAAAAGAGGGAGGAACATATCGGAAAGGGTTGGATGTATCAGTTTGAGGGATAGAGGAAGAACCCTCAAAATCATAATGGGGGTTGGCAGCGATCTTTTTTTGTATCTCCCTCTTCCTCCCAATTTCAGCCTGTATGTCTTTTTGCCTAGCCTTATCTTCTTTAAATTTCTCAATGCTGGCCAAAAAATTCTTCCTAATCTCCCTAATTTCTAGTGAGGTACATGGGGTAATTTGGCCTCTAATCCCTACCAAGTGTTGTTTCAGCCTATTAATGCCCCAAGGACCTTCCTTAATTTTCCTATGGAAAAATTTGCATTGCATTTGACTATCAACCATTTCAACATATGCCCAAGTAGGATCTCTTGCTTTAGGTGCCATTTTTTGACTAGGAAATGAAAGCAAACAATCTGAAAATGAAAAAAAAAAAAACCTTGATTCAATGTTCATTTATTTGACAAAAAACACTCTCTAAGCTTTCTAGATATGCACCTAAAATTTACTAAGCAAAAACAGATTTATAGAGGTGAAAGAAATACCTCCAGGCACAAACTGCCTCCTCAAGCTTGCTCCAAGAATCAAATCCTCAATGCTGCTCCAAATGGTTGCCCAAGAAGCTCCTCACTCCAGCTATAATGCTCCTCCAAGACTCCTCACTGCTGCTCCAAAACAAGCTCAAGAACTGTTCACTAACTCTCAAAGAAGACTCTCACTCAAATGCATAATATTGCTGTGAGAGAATGAGAGCACTTGAGTGTGTTAAATAGGGTTTGGGAGGGGGAAATGGACCCCATAAGACATTTATCAAATTCATATAACTGCTTGGAGTCCAAAACAACCAAAAAACACTTTAAAAATCCATTAAAAATTTATTAAAACGCTGTTTTACGTGTGACTGGGCGGTTTCTTGTGACTCGGCCGAGTCATAACGGAAATGACCGTTTCGGCTGAGTCAGCCATGACTCGGCTGAACGAACCGTTCCATTGGCCAGGTCGTTAGGGAGGGTGCTGGCTCGGATCAACCCGGCCGTTTCACTAATGACTCGGCCGAATTTTAAAAGAATGGTCTTATCCTGGGTATGCTCAACCAAGCCTGAATCAAACGTTGCCTTTTGTAGCAACTTTAGAGTTACCAAATCTAAGTCGACTAACGAACGATCCAATTGCCTATGCCCCTTGGTGGCCGACAATTCTGCATAAACTTCTGACTGATATTCCTAAATTTAATGGAAATCTGGGCAAAGACCCATCGAATCATGTGATGACTTTTCATTTATGGTGTTCATCAAACACTCTCAGTAATGATTCGATTCAGCGTCGCCTCTTTCAGCGCATGTTAACTGGTCCGGCAACAAAGTGGTATATCGAACTGCCTAGAGCTTCGTTTGATAACTTCAGTACCCTAGCCACAACCTTTTTAACCCATTTTCAGTTACCAATAAGGTACGAAACAGGAACTGAGCTACGTACCAATTTCAAGCAAACGACAACCACTCACATATCCGATCATATTCATGAGTGGCGACGCCGTCGTAGAATGGTAAAAACGTATGTTCTTGATCAGCTATTGGTTGAATGGTTTATTAAGTCGTTGTTACCCGCTATTACAGAAGATGTGGCAAAGGGAGGAGTCGTCATTGAAGAGCAAGTTATTTCTCGTGCACAATATCTAGACTTGATTTATACTTAGTTTGGCACGTTCTACGATAAAATCCCTGATGCTCCTAGACAAAAATTTTCCGTTCCTCCACCTCCTAATTCAAACAATGACTCTCATGCCGACGATGGTGTGATAGGTACGAAAAGCACTAAAATCGCAAAGGCTACATCGAAAAAGGCCCGCACGGTTTCGAGTCAAAATGCAAATGAGGAACTTCTAGCCTCGGAAGTAAATGCCGTGTCAACAGACAAAGGCAAAGAACCCAAGAAACCAGGAGGCAAGAAGAAAAAACAAGGGAAGAAGAAAAACCAGAAGGAATCATCTCCTAAAAAATCTTCTGCAAACCCTTCTAGGGATAAGAAACCTAGAAATCCATGCAGTATATGTGACGAGGATCATTGGACCAGAGAATTTCCATAGAAAGATGAACTTAGAAAATTCTTCAAAAGTTCAAAAACTTCGGTTGTACTGACTGATCCGTTTCCAAACCCAGGAACAAATCTGGTTGCTAGCAAAAATGCTTCCCCGTCCCAAGTGCTAATGTTGTCAGTTTCAAAGCAACTGAATGATGCTCTGATATCGACAATGAGTAAAGATTATGGGAATCCACAGATGTTGAACAACAAGGATAATGATCAACCTAGTAGTTCAACAACAACTTCGACTGAAGTCCTGCCACCCATCATTCCTGAATTAACAATAAAACCGCCAAAGGGAGTAGTACACAAATAGATGTTTAATCCTCGTGCCCGAGCAGCACAACACTATAATATAGTGGAGAATTTAGCCCAATCGCCCTTTGCGATGTCGACTCTTGAGGTACTGCAAAATTGCCCCTCCCAAAAGCAGGCTTTATTATCAGCAATAGGTGGGATTGACCCAATGGATTCCAATCTTGTATCCTTTAATCACAAAGGATACGACCCTCAGTTGCCAGCTCAACTAGCTTTCCTCATTCAAGTGAAAGCCCTCAACAAAACTGTTCATAGAACAATTATTGATGAGGGAGCATCCACATGTATCATGTCGATGAGTTGCTGGAAAAATCTAGGGTCTCCATCCTTGTCGCGATCGTTGACGACATTGAAAGCATTTGATGGACGAACATACACCCCGTATGGAATATTAAGTAACTTGCAAGTCGAACTGGGGGGAAAACAGTAGAAATTGATGTTGAAGTCATCGACGGAAACCTCGATTACAATATCCTACTGGGAAGACCCTGGATATATGCCATGGCAGCCATTGTGTCGACCTACTTTAGGAAAATAGCATTTCCTTCCCAAGGAGGAATTACAATAATCAACCAACAAAATTTTCTCCCCAACAGTTCACAAGTTACGGGAAGCATTCCGATGGTCCATGGAAGCCCTAGCACGCTTCACAATATCGGAGTAGGTCTACTAAAAGACCTTACGTTAATGGGAACTTTTACCCTACCGCCTCCTACAAATTTGGCGGAAGTGGCTAATGTAGGAACCTGCAATATGATATCTTCCATGCAAAAGATGTCAGAAAACGATGTTAAAATGGATCATCTGCAAGTTTTGCCTCTAACCCCATTGGAAATATTATAGCAATCAATGTTTTCAGCATGGGAGGCAAACCCACATCAGTGCTCATCAAGCGTCTGGATAGATAGGTCTAAGGAATATGGCACCCCTTCAGATCCTTGGTCGCGAGTACACTCTACAGACGAAGGAATCGTTCAATCGATGATGATTGATGGGGCACCATGGGAAGATTACCACCATCGTTCCCATCTTCTGAACTAGAAAGAAGATAATTCCGGTAACCTACACCATCTTTCAGTGTTTGAATTTTTGACGAACACTATAAATACGACGGATTCTGAGAGAAACCTATCCAATATTGAAGAGACTACTGCCATAAATATCTTGACCAAAACAGTTGTTTTAGAGAATATTCATGTTGGAAAATCTTGTTCTTCTTCAGAACTGGAAATATATAGCGCTCTCTTCCACGAGTTTAGAGATGTCTTTGCTTGGTCATATGATGAGATGCCAGGTATTGACTCGAGCATAGTTGAACATGAAATTAAGATGTATCCATATGTCAAACCGGTACGACAGCGGCTACGGCAGGTGCACCCCAAGAAAGTCGTTGCCATCAAGGTGGAAGTTGAAAAGCTCCTCCATGCTGGTTTCATTTACCCCGTTCCTCTAACTGATTGGGTATCGAATATTGTTCCTGTGATGAAAAAACAAGAAATGATTAGAGTGTGTGTCGATTATAGGGATGTAAATCAAGCTTGTCCAAAAGACAACTACCCTACACCCTTTATCGACCAGATAATTGATGAATGCGCCGGATGCGAAATATTTTCATTTATGGATGGATTTTCTAGGTATAATCAAATAAATATCCGCCCACAGGACCAGTCAAAGACTACATTCATTTGTCCGTGGGGCATATTCGCATATCGCAAGCTACCCTTTGGTTTGAAGAACGCAGGGGCAACTTTTCAGAGAGCAATGAACTATGCTTTCCATGACATCAAAAACATCGTTCAACCATATCTCGATGATCTCCCATCTCATTCGCGAAAGCGGACCAATCATCCGCGCCAATTGAGAGCGATATTTCTACGTTGCCAACACTACAAGATATGACTCAATCCGCACAAATGTGTGTTTGTGTCAGTTCTGGTCATTTACTTGGCTTTGTAGTCTCAAAGGATGGGATTCATCTCGACCCTTGCAAGGTTCAGACAATCATTGATTTGCCTCCACCATCAAACTTGCTTCAGATTCAGAAACTCCAAGGGAAAGCAAACTTCCTTAGGAGGTTCATTCCAAATTACGTCGAACTAGCTAAAGGTTATACTTGTCTATTGAAAAAGGAAGTACCCTTCATTTGGGATCAGGTCGCGCAAGCCTCCTTTGATGCTTTAAAGAGATATCTAATACAAGCGTCATTAATGTATGCTCTTGATTATCAAAAAGACGTTAACCTGTATCTGGCTGCAGCAGATACGACCATAGCAATGGTTCTAGTTCAAGAAGACAATGGAATTGAACATCCTATATATTATTTAAGTCGAAACTTAAATGATACAGAAATGAAATACTCCTACGTTGAAAATCTTGCCCTCGCAACTGTTCAAGCGATACAGAGAGTTCGACACTACGTCCTCTTCAAGAAAACTACCATTTTATCAGATTGCAACCCCATGACTTATATATTATCGCGACAATTTCTGGGGGACAAATGTTCAAAATGGATAGCAATTCTACAAGAGTTTGATCTAGAATTCAAAAAAATCCAAATCAAAGAAAGCCCTGGTATTCGCAGAGTTACTATGCGATCTCCCATCATCGTCCAACGATGCAACATCCGAAGAAGCAATCGTGGATGAAAATTTGTTTCTGATATCTTCAAGCGATCTGTGGTATGGAGATATAATCATTTATCTCCAGACACAAACATATAGGTCTAATACCTCACGCTCCGAACAACGACGTATTCGATACCAAGCAAAATACTACGTGATCATCGGTGATACTCTTTACCGTCATGGTATCGATACAGTTCTGCGGAGGTGCCTCACCCATGATGAGGCCGAAAAAGTCCTGAATGATTATCATTCAGGTGCATGTGGGGGGCATCAATCTGGTTATGCCACGGCGCAAAAATTTTTGCTAGCAGGATACTTCTGGCAAACAATATTCAAAGATTGCATAACCACAGTCAGAAGTTGTCATGCTTGCCAAATTTTCGATAGCAAAACCAGAAGACCACCCGCACCGTTGCAACCAGTAATAGCTGTTGGGCCATTCGCCAAATGGGGAATAGATTTCATGACATGTAACCCCACCTCGGCCCGGGGCATGGATATATAATAGTCATGGTAGACTATTTTACCAAATGGGCCGAGGCGATGCCTACATTAAACAACAGCGGTGAAACAACTGCCCTTTTATTTTTTAATCACGTAGTCTCCAGATTCGGCATTCCACAGGCCATAGTCACAGATCATAGATCACATTTTCGCAATCACATGATGGCTGAGTTGACTACCAAATTAGGATTGTCCCACGACAGCTCTACCCCATATTATCCGCAAGCTAACAGACAGGTTGAGGCAATCAACGAAGTCCTAAAGCACATGCTACAAAGGATGATCAGAGTCCACAAACGAGATTGGCACCTAATCCTGTACTCAACCTTGTGGGCATACCGGACATTGGTAAGAAATGCAACCGGATTCACACCTTTTCAACTTGTGTACGGTCTAGAAGCGATCTTACCTGTTCAATGTGAAATCTCGTCCCTCAAACTCGCAGTCGACCTTCTCCCCGGAACCTCAGAAGAAGAGGCTCATTTCTTGGAACTAATCCAATTGGATGAAACCAATCGTGATGCAGCTTCGGCTAATGATAAGAAACGAGTCAAAGCACAGTTCGACAAGAATGTCAAACCTCACGTCTTCTCAGAAGGTGACCCGGTCTTACTTTACGACCAGGAATCCGATAAGTTGGGAGCAGGGAAATTCAAATCATTATAGATGGGTCCCTATATTGTTAAGTGAGTATTAGCAAAAGGAGCCTACGAGTTGATGGACTATGATGGGATTCCACTGGCGCAACCTCGCAACGGGTTGTACCTCGAGCGTTACTATGCTTGATTTCGCATAGTAATCCTCATGCTTTTGTTACATTCTTGTTTTTTCCAAGAGCATTTATTTTGGTCAAGTAATCCTCTTTTTGCATTCATTGTAGATGTCAAACCCACTAGAATCATTCTTTGGATATGCTGACGGAGCAAGTCGTAGTTCGCGGAACCTGTCTTCTGCGGCATGGGCCATTTTCAATCCCAACGACGAGTTAGTAAGTTTCAGAGGAGCGTGTATTGGTCGGTCTACGAACCAAATTCAAATGAAATGGTAAAATGAGAGGTAAAAGTCACTTTTAATTTACCATGCACGTAATTCGAGTAAAATATTAGTGTTCTTAACTCATTTATCAAGCATATGTTTTCATTTCTAATCGGTTTCTACAAATCACAGGCATCTATTCTGTACGAAATCCAGCTATCTATCGCATGTTCCTAAGGGTCAAAATTTTGGAAAGACAGTTCGATTTCGTCCAATATCAACATATTTCCAGAAGTTTAAACACATTAACATACTCATTGGAAAATTATGTCTTAGATAGACATTTGTGACATTTATAAAAAGAAGCATCACATCAATATATGCAGCAGGATCATGTAACTTAACCAAAACAAAGCTCCAAAAATCAAAAATATATTTCATAACTGTTTATAGTCTGTACATAATGTTCTGTAACCAAGACAAAATTGGTCAAATGACCCAAAACTCAAAATGCTAGGGGGAACCCTAGTCTAATGATGTTGGTGATAACAAGTCACCGCCTGTGCAATCATGCATAAAAGCCTAGTCCATCGACTCGGCACTCCAGTAGTATGTCGCTGCAACCACAGAGGTAGCTCGTCGGTCCTCACATCCGAGATACCAAGGGTAAGACCCTCGATCTGGTCCTGTAGTGCTGACAGAGTCTTGACCACATCAAGGTCGCGAAGGATGGCCCTCCCCACAGCCTCTCCTGCTGGAGCGACCGCTAGGTCTCTACGGCGTACTGCCGGTCGAACTGGCCCAACATCTGCATGAGCACATGCGTTTATACCCATGGCACTCCACTGTTCGCCAACTGACAACACCAAATTCGGGTCACCTCGGAAATCCATACCAACATATGGGAACCTGGCATAAACCATCTCCTGACGATCGAACCACTCGAAGAAGGTCTCAGAAAAAGAAATCTGGGGCTAGCCAGCGTGCCGAGACATGAGGTCAACCCATCTCTGCATCCGTGGTTCAGTCGGTGGAGGTAGGCCAAGAGAAATGTACTGCGACTGCATTAGTGGGATTCTCTCCAACGCGAAAGCGGTCAAAATAGAACCATAACCGAAGTTCTTGGATCTTCCACTTTTCGCCTTAGTCAATTGTTCTTTCATCACAGAGAGTACTGCATCACACCAATTGAACAACTTCGATTCAAGGCATTCCAAAGCATACTGCATGTAAGTCATGTTAGCTATGTGAAGAGCGGAACTACCAGCCAATCTAGCAAAAGTGAACAAAATGGTCCACAAGGGCCGGCCAGTGACATCTCGGATATTGATCTTTCCGTCCGTACTCGGCTGAGATCCCTCTCTGTAGTGCCGGTGAATGTACTCCCTCATGGACTCACCCCCATGGGTGGAGCCTGATAATGAGAGAGGGGCACCATGCCTCGATAAACTGGTCAGAAAATAGATGTCCACGAGAGTCAAGGGGATCGATTTGCCCCTAATCTGGAACACCTGGTTGATAGGATCCCAGGCATTGAGGAAATATTACAACAAACTAATTTGTTGCCTCATGCTAGAGATACAGAAAAACTTCAACAAGCCACAATTCCGCAATGCAGCTACTGTGCTCGGATCATGTAAAGCAACAACGTCCTCTTCTTCATGCTCGCATTCTCGCCATGTAACAACCATTTTGCTTCGATGAATCTCTAAAAAAAAACAAGAGAAGAGTCTGGATCTTCATTTGGTAAAAAACAGGCAAAAACCCATGAGAAAACTATGCAAAAACTTTCCTCCTTGCGCCCATTTCACCCCAGTAAGTGTACTGGGAGCGATGCATACTGATTCGTCAGTGAGAAGACCAGTATGCATCACACCTTTCGATTAAGGGAGGGTGCGATGGTCCCAGGGCGAGTTCTTCAAACCCTAGAGGCTCAGAAGAACATGGAAACAAGCTCATAATTCAAAATGAAAGGCATGCAATTGAAGAGCACAAGTTTAGCTCCTACCTAGTCCAAGCAGCATCAGGAATCATCCACAGAATCTCCCGGAATCAGCTGGTGAAAATCAGGGGTTGGGGGGGGGGGGAAGCACCTCTAAAGCTCCAACAAACCAAATTCAAATGAAATGGTAAAATGAGAGGTAAAAGTCACTTTTAATTTACCATGCACGTAATTCGAGTAAAATATCTTAACTCATTTATCAAGCATATGTTTTCATTTCTAATCGGTTTGATGAAGCAAATGAACAGGTAGTACAATCTTTGAAAGAACAAAATGCTAATGGTGAATCAAAGACTCAATGACCATCATGGCGAGCAATGTTACTGTAGGGTTCAAGCTCGTTAAAAAATAAACCCCCCACGAGCAGTTTTAGCGCATAGTTCAAGCTCATTAAAATATAAACATAAGTCATGAGCAGATATTTCCCCCAACGTTTAAGCTCATTAAAAAATGAACCGGTAAATAACCATTTTGAATGCCTTATCGCCAGCTTTTGAGCCTTGGTCGTGTTCTCATCATCACCTCCACTCTGTTTTTAGCCGATCATTCACCCCCATATGATTGTTTACCCCTTCGAGGAACATCTGCGAATAGTGATTCTATTAGCCATCCTTGTGACACTGCCGTGATTGGGAAATTCCAAATCTTACCTGGAATCAGTTGCTATTCGAAACCATCACTCGTTCCTCGAAAACGAGTCTCCTTTAAGCTCTTTTCAACTGACTCATAAAATATGAAAAGATTGTCGAGCGATTGGCCTCTCCGGCTCGTTAAAGTCATCGGAAGTGCTATCCCTCCTCTAGATTTTAATCTTTTTGGACCTGAGGGATTATTACACAAAAAGATCGAGCGTTTGTCTTATTCGGCTCGTTAAAACTATCGAAAATTCATCCCTTTTGTATTATTTTATGCTTTTTCGGACTTAAGGGATTATATGACAAAAACGAATCGTTGGAGTCTCCTTTCCATTTCTTTCAGACTCTCGAAAATTGAAAGGGACCGAGTTATCTTTGTCGTTAAACTCGTTAAATTCTAATAGCGACAAACTCGTCCAAATGGACGAGAACGAGTTTCACTGTCGCTAAGCTTGTTAAAATATAAAGACAGGTTCGCCCGAAGGGTGGATTATAGAACAAGCATATGTTATCCTCCTCAAGCTTGACAAAAATAAAGAGGTACTGGTCAACAATGATTGGGGAAAATTGGGAAGAAAACTTGAAAAAACTTTATTGGTAGCAAGTCGCTCTTGAACATGACACTTTCCTTC
Organism: Pinus taeda; assembly: GCA_000404065.3. Lineage (NCBI taxonomy): Eukaryota > Viridiplantae > Streptophyta > Pinopsida > Pinales > Pinaceae > Pinus > Pinus taeda. Next base: position 42,874 of record APFE031427334.1, read on the forward strand.
CGCATCCGTGCTGGGTTGGGTTGTTCCTTTCACTGGTCATCACCATTGGTCCGTCACACCATCCATCTTTAGGGTTAACGCTACCAATCCATCGTTAGTGTCACCAATATGTTCAAGAGAAGTCATTCAGACAATTCGCCTGTGTTTCACCCACTGCAATACATTCATGCTCCATTCCGTCATGACCGCCACCTTGTACCCTGTATTGTCAAATTGTTTTCACCTCCAAAATCATTTGCTTCATTCTGTGTCGTTGATGTGGGATTCATTAAGGCCCTCCTGCGACAGGTCGCTTCTTGTCGACATCAACTCATTATCCAAGAAGTTGACTTAGGAACAACCCTTTCAGTACTTTGAAGCTTGCATGCCTCAATGGCAAGTTTCTCACTTTTGGCGACAGGTTTACATCAATGGCCTTCGACCGAGAGATTTTACATGGTGTTCGATGCCAAATCCTTTTCCACACCACGTGAATTGTACTGTAGTACCTTGAGGGTCATTGTCATTATTGGTGATTCCTCTCGCGCCTGTTAACAGCTTACATCATTGGCTGGTAATCAGGGGATGTCTTTCCATTGTTCGACTCCAGAACATTTTTCACATGGATCGACTTGTACTCCAAGTGAATATTGAACGAGTTTTGAAGACCCCGGATCTAGTTTCATCCATCCAGGCTGCGATATATTCAGGAATATAAAGACATCAAGTGTACATCATTAGCGAACAGATGATCATCCAAATCAAAGGATGATGAGTTTGAATCATCAGTCTGTCACACAGACGATTGTCTGTCCTATGTACATGAAAATGAATTTATAAAGCTGAGCATGGGAATTCTCGCCTCAGCTAGATCATGAAAAAATGTTGTCAAAATAATGTATTGTATTGTATCTTATTACAGGTTGCCTCCTAGCTCGAAAAAACTTCGGATCCTCATAGTAAAGCATTTCACCCGACATCAGAAAGATTAATGACCTCATGCTTTAGGGGGCAACTATTACAGACATTTTTGGGCACTTCAACCCCAATCATAAATGTCCATAAACTGAGGGCTCCTAAGTCCCTAAAAGTGTTGCTTCACTGCCTAAAGGAACAAGGTCAGCTTATTACATCATCTCCCAGAAGTTCTCCACTGAAAAGTACTCATAAATGGTCAAAACTAGACCATACTGAAAGCCCAGTGTAGAGGGTGCGATGCATATCACCTTCCCAGTGTACAAGGTACGATGCATACTGAATTGCTCCTCTGTAGGGTGCGATGGTTGGGAATGGAAAAATGGCAGGGACAAAATGCGAGGTGGAAGATCATGGAATATTCCAGAAGCTTCCCCTCTGACACTTGCCTCTCTGTTTTTGACCAGGGATGAGTAAGAGATCATCATTCTCCAAGTAGAAGCAAGAACTATTAGAGAGAGGACACTAATCAAGATCCCAGAAGATTACTCACCTCCCTATAATCATCTATATATGGATCCCTCATCACAGAGATCCAGAGGCTAGAATTTTGTATCTTATAGAGAAGTGTTGTTGGTTTTCTGGTGTACATTCATAGTGTTGGGTGATCTAAGCTTTGCTTGAGGTGAGAAGGGCTTCCTAGCTGGAGGATGATGCTGGGTTAGAGCATATGGTTGTAATCCTCTTGCTACTTTTCATCTTAATAGCTATTATTGTTTCCTTCCATATTCTTGTGTACTTGTTTATATATGCTTGTATATGGTTAATACACATCTGATCCTGCACTATTTATGAATTTAGATCCTTGTTTCTTGTATAGTAGTATGTTTTTGTGATTCCACAGGTCCTTAGCTAGGCAGTCAAAAGAGGAAGTGGCAAAACTCTATCAAGAAGGAGAGGAAATCAAGCGCAAGACTCAGGTTGGCCCTCTTGGTTCCCCTCTCATCTATTTTCATAAAAGGAATCAATAGTAGACTTTGATTGTTTGTTTCTAAGATAGCCACCCATCTTAGTGGGAATAGCAGCATCCGAGTGGACATTATTCCCGTATAACAAAATGGTTACTCTGCTGGGGAGCGACTAGATTACTTGTTAGCTTATCTATCCTTGTTTCTCTTATAAACATACAGACAGAGCCTGAAGTCAAGCCAGCTAGCCTTTGAACTGCATTTTTCATACAAATGCAAAGTAGATCAATGCTGCTTCAGTCAATCTCTGTGATTTGTTTATGATTTAAACAATAGATCTGCAAGCAATCTAATTGCCCTAAGTGGTGGCTCTAGTAATCTCTTAGATCACCCCTGTGTTTTACATACATTGATCCTTACTTATTCAGCCTAAACACCTAAACTAGATTGCAAACTGTGAGTGAAATCTCGTTCAAAGTCTCGCACTGTAACCATCACACCCTGCTTTCAAGGCAGCCTATATGCATCACACTTCTCGAATGGAGTAGGTGCACTACATACTGAGTTCATTGTGTAACAGGTGCGATGGTCAGGGAGGATTGACTTTACCCTCCGACTGTGGATTTTTCTCACTGTTTTTAGTCTTATTCAAGAGTTTTTCTGTCTGTAATCAGTGTATTTCTGTGAATACACCCTTCTCTTTCATTATTCCGCCTCCTTAGTGCAAAGAACTATAAACTTTTTTTATGTATTGTGCGTCATTTTAGTTCTCTTTTACAAAAAGTAGCATAGTCGAACTGTCGTCTCTAGATCTGAAAGTGTCATAGCTATCGTTTTCAGTTTTAGAAAGCAATTCCATTGTTTTAGATAGTTGATTATACAGTTATTATTGCATAGGATTTGAATGACTAGTTTTAAAGTGTCGAAAAGTAATTTCCATTTCAAAATCGCAAAGTGTCTCTCTTGCTTTCACTTCGTTTTGAAAAAGAATTTTGTTGAGTACAGTCGCTTTAAAAGTAATTCAATTTTTCACATAGCTTTCTTAGCATCATTTAGACATTAAGAGAGCTGAAAAACAAATACATGCATGTGCATTTGCATTTTGAATGCTTGGCTTGATTTAGGATTGTGCATTTTAGCGTGTGCTCTATGCTTTGTGAAGAAAAGATTCTTTACTTTCTTCCCTTTAGTAGCTAGGATTTTCATTGCTGAAAGAAGATAAAACGTCTATTTATCATCTTAGACTGCATTTAGGAATTATACATACATCACGTGGTGAACCTGAAAGGCAAAATATTAAGCAAGATCAACTTAAAATAAATCGAATGAATCTAACAATGCTTTGGAACTTAATGCACAACATCTAGAGGTCTAGGCTAGAGACGTATTCCGGCGTCGTAAAGCCTCGTAACTGTTGCTTTCAGTGCTAGTTGGATGATTCCTCCACTCTAAGACGACAAGTGCCAGTATGGACTTGTGCTCCCACATACCGTCATGTATATATTGGGAGACCACAATAGGCTGCATC
>APFE031427334.1:46599-96450 GCA_000404065.3 Pinus taeda
ACTTCAAGCTCAATAAAAATTGAAGGCGACTAGAGTCATCTTTTGTTTTTTCTCGACTCTTTAAAATTGAAAAAACAAGTTGTGTCCAAGCGTCTAAAAATTTATTTTAATCAAAATAACATCAGAAATTCCCCCGTTGATCTTCAAGTTGAGAAAATGGAGTCTACCAACCAAGGATTTCCCCGTGAAGGAAATCCTAGTCCTTTCTCGTCTTGGGGAGATGTTGGTCCACCCCATATGGCCACTTTGTCACTTCCAGGATTGACAATTGGCTTGCTGGTCTGGCTCTTCTCTACCTCTGTCTTTCAGAATCCCATAATTCCTAAATAGTCTAATCAACAACTAGACGACACTAGAGTTGCCTCCCAACCTTCTACTTCGTCTGATTCTCCCTCTCCTCCTTCTTCTTCGCTTGATAAAGCCGATAAGGCCAAAAGTCAAGTAACTGAGAAGAAGAAGAAGCAGAAAGAGAAAAAGGAAAATAAGAGAAAGGAACCAAAATCGAAAGGGAGCAACCAAGTATCGTCTAACAAAAATTCACAAATCACACAGTCAAAACCTAAATCTCCTTGTGTCATTTGCAATGGAGACCACTATCACCAAGATTTTCCCTGCATCCCTCGGATCTTAAGGGACTGGTCTCCTCATTTGCACAATCCAGTAGCATCAACCTCTAGTGATCATTTCGAATGCTCATCATCAACTAGTGGAAGTGAAGAAGATGGACAAAGAAGGAATCCTAAACTTCCTTGTAAGTTGTGTGAAGGTGATCATGCCATCCATTGTTGTCCCTTCCTTCAAGAGGCTAAAAGAGTTTTGGATAATCGTCCAGTTTCATCATTACGAATTCCTCCTGGATATCAAAAACTCTTGTTGAGCCCTCCACTGATTGAAAATTTGGCTGGCCCATCCTTATGGTCAGCCGAAGCACCTATCATTGAAAATGAACCCTCTGAATCCATACCAGACGAAAGTCAAAAGGTTGATATGGCAGTTGACCCAGTCTTGCCTTCAGAGTGTTCATCTTCGAATGATACCATCACTGAAGAGAAAGAGAACGACACCGTTCAAATTCTTTTCATCAACACCGACTCTGATGAACTTGGGGGTAGTCCCCCTGTTCCTTTACTACAGGAAGGAAGTTCATTAGAGTCATATCCTGCCGTCTATTCGGTCCCACCACCAAGTAACCTAGTTGTTTCCTTCGACTAGAATCTACTAGGTAGACCCCGTTTACCAACCAGTGTACCATTCAGAATCATTGTACAAGCTTACAGAATGGTCATGGTTGGTACCATCATTAATGAAGGGGCTTCTGTGAGTATCCTTTCCTCAGCTTCTTGGAAAGCGCTTGGTTCGCCATCACTTTTGCCTGAAATGAGAAATCTAACAGGCTTCGATAAGGGAACCAGTCAACCTTTAGGGATCCTTCCAAATGTGCCCATTAATTTGAGAAGGAAAATTGTTGACATGCACGTTATGGTAGTTCAAGGACCTTTAGATTATAATCTACTCCTTGGATGTGACTATATTTATTGCATGGGAGTCATCGTCTCCTCACTCTTTAGAGTAATGTGTTTTCCACACGAAGGGAGAATGGTCAAGCTTGTGGACCAAATGTCATTCCTCGGATCACACATCGCAAATAGTCAAATACCATACCTAAATGGTCTTTTCATGCAAGAAATGCCTCATCGATCTCCAGTCCGTCCACCTGATGAGCGCGAGTGATTTAGGAAGATGTGACTGAAACCCAGGGGGGCATGCGCCCTCGTCTGTTTCGGTAGGAAAACCTTGGGTATAGAGTGGATTTTTGCGAGGCATATATGACTAGTGTGACACTTGTCCTCACAGGAATGGGATTGGACTAGAATAAGATACCTTCGTTAAGGTTATGCTGAGTGGCATGCAGTCGCACCACTCCCCTTTGTTTGTTTCAATAGACATCACCAAGAAAGCATTTATTTTTTAAATTTTTAGGACTTCTAACCCTTTAAATCCATAAGGCTAATCGTTTCCTTACTTGCATAAACAAAGGATTCGGGGCAAAGCTTCAAAAGGTGCAAGCTCCATAAAAAATGGCATCTTGAATGAGACATTTCTTATCATACGACTGGTGAGAAATCTTGTCACAGAGTTCAAGCTCGTTAAAAAATAAACTCTCCACGAGTAGTTTTAGCACATAGTACAAGCTCGTTAAAAAATAAACATAAGTCATGAGCAAGTGTTTCCCCCGGCGTTTAAGCTCATTAAAAAATGAACTGGTAAATAACCATTGTGAATGCCTTATCGCCAGCTTTCGAGCCTTGGTCGTGTTCTCGCCATCACCTCCACTCTATTTTTAGCCGATCATTCACCCCCATATGATTGTTTACCCCTTTGAGGAACATCTACGAAGAGTGATTCTACTAGCCATCCTTGTAACACTGCTGTGATTGGAAAATTCCAAATCTTACTTGGAATCAGCTGCCGCCCGAAACCATCACTCGTTCCTCAAAAATGAGTCTTCTTTAAGCTCTTTTCACCTAACGCGTAAAATATGAAAAGATTGTCGAGCGATTGGCCTCTCTGACTCATTAAAAGGTAGCAGAAGTGCTATCCCTCCTCTAGATTTTAATCTTTTTGGACCTGAGGGATTATTACACAAAAAGATCGAGCACTTGTCTTATTCGGCTCATTAAAACTATCGAAGATTCATCCCTTTTGTATTATATTATGCTTTTTTGGACTTAAGGGATTATACAGTGGAAAAGAACCTTCGAAGTCTTCTTTATGTTTCTTTCAGACTCTCTAAAATTGAAAGAGACCGAGTTGTCTTTGTCGTTAAATTTGTTAAAACTAATAGCAACAAACTCATCCAATAGGACGAGAACAAGTTTCACTGTCGCTAGACTCATTAAAATGTAGCGACAGGTTTGCCCAAAGGGCAGATTATAGAAAAAGCATATGTTATCCTCCTCAATCTTGACAAAAATAAAGAGGTACTAGTCAGCAATGACTGGGGAAAATTGGGAAGAAGACAAGAAGAAACTTTTTTGGTAGCAAGTTGCTCTTGAACATGACACTTTCCTTCTGCATCCATGTCGGGTTGGGTTGTTCTGTTCACTGGTCTTCACCATTGGTCCGTCACACCATCCATCTCTGGGGTTAGTGTTACCAATCCATCGTCAGTGTCACTGATATGTTCAAGAGAAGTCATTCAGACAATTCACCTGAGTCTCACCCACTGAAATACATTCATGCTTCATTCCTTCATGACTGACATCCTGAACCCCATACCGTTAGTTTGTTTTAACCTGCAAAATAATTTACTTCGTTTCATGTCATTGATGTGGTATTCATTAAGGCCCTCCTGCGACAGGTCGCTTCTTGTCGACATCAGCTCATTATCCAAGAAGTTGACTTAGGAACAACCCTTTCAGTACTTTGAAGCTTGCATGCCTCAATGGCAAGTTTCTCACTTTCGGCGATAGGTTTACATCAATGGCCTTTGACTGAGAGATTTTGCGTGGCGTTTGACACCAAGTCCCTTTTTCACACCATGTAAATTGTAATGTAGTACCTTGAGGGTCATTGTCATTATTGGTGATTCCTCTCGCGCCTGTTAACAACTTACATCGTTGGCTGGTAATCAGACGATGTCTTTCCATGTTCGATTCCAAAACATTTTTCACATGGATTGACTTGTACATCAAGTGAAGATTGGCCGAGTTTGAAGACCTCGGACCTAGTTTCATCCATCCAGGATGCGATATATTCAGGAATATAAAAGCATCCAGTGTATATCATTGCCGAAACAGATGATCATCCAAATTAAAGGATGATGTGTCCATATCATCAGTCTATCACACAGACGATCGTATGTCCTATGTACATGAAAATGAGTTTATAAAGTTGAGCATGGGAATGCCCGTGTCAGCTAGATCATGAAAAAATGTTACCATATAATGTATTGTATTGTATCATATTACAGGTCGCCTCCCAGCTCAGAAGAACTTCAGATCCTCATAGTAAGGCATTTCACCCGACATCAAAAACGATTAATGACCTCATGCTTTATGGGGTAACTGTTATAGACATTTTTGGGAACTTCAACCCCAATCAGAAATGTCCATAAACTAGGGGCTCTTAAGTCCCTAAAAGGGTTGCTTCATTTCCTAAAGGAACAAGGTCAACTGATTACATCATCTCCCAAAAGTTCTCCACTGAAAAATGCTCATAAATGGTCAAAACTGGACCATACTGAAAGCTCCATGTAGAGGGTGCGATGCATATCACCTTCCCAATGCATAGGGTGCGATGCATACTGTTTTTCTCCTTTGTAGGGTGCGATGGTCGGGAATGGACAAATGGAAGGGACCAAAATGCGAGGTGGAAGATCATGGAATCTTCCAAAAGCTTCCCCTCTAACACTTGCCACTCCATTTTCGACCAGGGATGAGTAAGAGATCTTAATTCTCCAAGTGGAAGCAAGAACTATCAGAGAAAAGACACTAATCAAGATCACAAAAGATGACTCACCTCTCTGTGATCATCTATATGTGGATCCCTCATCACAGAGATCCAGAGACTAGAATTTTGTAACTTATAGAGAAGAGTTGTTGGTATTCTGGTGTACATTCATAGTGTTAGGTGATTTTGCTTTGCTTGAGGTGAAAGAAGGGCTTCTTAGCTAGAGGATGATGCTAGGTCAGAGCTTCTCATGGTTGTAATCCTCTTGCTACTTTTTATTTGAATAAAGCTATTCTTGTTTCCTTCCATATCCTCGTGTAATTGTTTATATATGCTTGTATATGGTTAATGTACATCTGATCCTGCATTATTTATGAATTTAGATCCTTGTTTCTTGCATAGTAGTATGTTGTTGTGATTCTACAGGTCCTTTTGAAGCTGAGTAGGCAAAGAGCGAGCAACAAAACTCTATCATGAAGGAGAGGGAATCGAGTGCAAGACCCAGGTTGGCCCTCTTGGTTCTCCTCTCATCTATTTTCATAAAAGAAATCAATAGTAGACTCTGATTGTTTGTTTCTAAGATAGCCACCCATCTTAGTGGAAATAGCAGCATCCGTGTGGACACTATTCCCGTATAACATTGATACAGGAGATAATCATGATGAGGTTCACTCATACAGGATTAATTTTCAATGTACTAATAACATAGCAGAGTATGAAGACCTTATTTTAGGACTGCAGTTGTTAAAAAATTTAGGTGCTAAAAGAATCTCCATTCAAGGGAATGTTGAATTAATTAACAAACAAATTAAAGATAATATTCAGCCAAACATCCTAGGATGAGAGAACACATAAATGTTGTGCTTGACTTCCTAGAAAGTTTTCTTAAATATGACCTTTCTGCAGTTCCTAGAAAACAAAATGTCATTCCAAACAATGTGGCTTTTTTAGCCAGATCTTGTAAAATGCCTCATCCTAATCAAGAATATGTACTGGAGGTACAACACCGACCAACTGTACCTGATAACATGAGGTATTGGCTGGTATTTGGAAATGATAAACAGATTGAAAGTTTTCTGCAATCAAAAGATGAATTTCAAGATGAAAGCATTGATTTGGATTGTGAAGTAGATAGTCAAATTGTTGAACATTCTAATCGAAAAAGGCAATTGGATAATTTATATGTAAATACACCCATAGATAAAATTGTAAATAAAATAGAATTGCTTGAAATAGACCTCGAAAAAGAAGAATTTGAAACACTCCATCTTAAAACTAATGTTTTTCCAAGAGGTCTAATTCCATTAGAAGAATTATTTGATTTCAATGATGTGGCTAAACAGTCCAATATTGAGCCCTTTGGAACAAAAATTTAGGTACTGAAACAGACCCCAAAATCATAAAACTATCTAAATTAATCCCAACAGCTGAAAAAAAAATATATTTCTTTATTCAAGGAATTTAGTGATGTTTTCTCCTGGAGCTATGAAGATCTTAAAACATATGATACAAAAATCATATAACGCAAAATTCCAATTAAGGAAGATCGGAAACCCTTTAAACAAAAACTTCGTAGAATAAATCCAGTTCGGATGCCTTTAATTGAGAAGGAAATGAAACAGATGTGTGATTCTAAAATCATAGTTCCCCTTAGGTACTCTAAATGGGTTTCCAATATCACGCCAACCAAGAAGCAGACACGTGAAATCAAATTGTGTATAGATTTCAGAAACCTAAACAAAGTTTCCCTAAAGGACAATTATCCCTTACTTAACATGGATCATACTATACAAAAGGTAGTTCGATCTTCTAGGATTTCCTTATTATATGGATTCTCAGGTTATAATAAGGTCTTAGTTCATCTAGAGGATTAGGACAAAACAACCTTTACCACTCCATAGGGTACGTTCATGTATGTGAAGATGCCTTTTGGATTAATGAATGTTAGGGCCACCTTTCAAAGAGAAATGGATATTGGTTTTGCTGATGAAATTGGTAGATTTATTGTGATATATCTAGATGACATAAATGTGTATTCTAAATATGATGAATAACATTTGATGTACGCTAGAACAGTTTTATAAAACTGTAGAAGGTTTGGGATTTCACTAAATCCTAAGAAAACAGTGTTTGGCCTTGAAGAGGGAACACTTCTTGGTCATATCATATCTAAGGAATGTATCAAAATTGATCCTAAAAGGATTGATGTTATTGTGAAAACAAATCACCCAATAAATATTAAAGAACTTCAATCATTTATTGGGAGAATAAATTTCCTAAGAAGATTTATCCCTAAATGCAGAACTTCTAAGAAACATCACAAACATGTTAAACTAAGATTCTGAAATTAGGTGGAGCCTTGAAGCTAGGCAATAATTTGAACAGGTTAAACTAGCATTAACAAAGGCGCCAATCCTTATTAGCCTAGATTTTACTAAGGATTTTATAATTTTTTCATTTGCTTCTGAACATACAGTTGTAATTATCTTGTTGTAGAAAAATGATGATGGATATGAATATCCCATTGCTTTATTTAGCAAGGCTTGAGGGATGATGTGCTCAAGTATAATATAATGGAGAAGCAAGCTTTCACTCTGATAAAAGAAATTAATGATTTCAGAGTATATATCTTTCATTCTCATATAATTGGTTATGTACCAAACGCTGTATTTAAAGATATCTTCACACAGAATGGAGCAGATGGAAAAAGAGGCAAATGGATTGCCATCATATTGGAATATGAAATGGAAATCAAGCCAACCAAGTTTATCAAAGGAAAATGATTAGCCAAATTGATGGTTGAATCTAATTTTAATGCTTTAGATATCAAATTTGTAGTTGAATTGGATGATCAAGAGGAACATGCGACTCCACAACTAGATAAGGATTTCATGACCTCACCCTTGTATGCAGGCCTTATTTATGTTTTATTTAATTTAAATGCTCCTCCTAGTCTAACAAAAACAAAAGCTAGATTTCTTAAACCAAAAGCAATTAAATTTTTCATCATTGAAAATTTTTTATGCTAGAAAGATTCTGGTGGTATTCTACTAGTGTTTGTTGAGAGATGATGCAGAAAGAATAATGCAAGATTTCCATGAGGGTGACTGTGGTGGCCATTTGTATTGGAAAAACAATGCTAATAAGATCTTTAGAGCTAGTTTTTACTGGATTACACATTTCCCAGATGTTCATAAAAGGGTAACCTTTTGCCACAAGTGTCAAATATTTGAAGGAAAAAAACCTTTTTCCTCTACCTTTGAAGCCCATATCTATTGAAAGCCCTTTCCAACAGTGGGGATTGGATTTCATTGGAGAAATCCATCCTCCATCCTTTGCTCAATATAAATGGATCCTTACTTCTACTAACCATTTCACCAAATGTTTTTATCATTGACTAGCCACATATGTTGTTATCATCAAATTATTAGAAACGAATATCATGTCTACATTTGGCTACCCAAACAGGCTTATTATAGAATGTGCTGAAGCCTTTAGGTGTAAGAAAATGATATATTTTTGCAACAAATACCATATCACTTTGGGGCATTCAACTGCTTATTAGCCACAAGGTAATGGGTTGGATGAATCTTCAAATAAAATTTTGGTAAATATTATCAAGAAGTTGTTAGCAAACAACAAAAAGTCATGGACCAACAAGCTCATAAATGAACATTGGGATGATAGGCTCACCATAAAGAAATAATTTGGAATGTCACCATACCAATTGGTTTATGGAATGGATGATTTTTTCCATCCTTTTTGGGAGTCCAGTCATGAAGTTAATTCAAGAATTGCAGGCTAAGCTAAATGACATTCGAAGGAGAATTAATCAGACAATCCAGTTATAGCAATCCAAGGAAGAATTTCATAATAAGGCTTAGGTCATCCATGAGAATATCAAGAAAGTTTTTGACAGAAGGACAAGCAAATGATTTTACCTTGGGTGATAGAGTCTTAAAGTGGGATTCTAGAAGAGAAGACAAAGGGAAGTATGGAAAATTTGACAATCTATGGATGGGACCTTATGTCATTTATAGTTTTAGAGGGAATAATGCATTCTTTATCAAAACTTTAGATGGGAAAGAATTACCTAGTGGACTTCTCAATGGCAAGATGCTTAAACACTATTTCTCTAAGCAATAGAAGTTTTCCTAGAATTTATCATTGTAAATATCATTGTCCTTATTGTTTGAATTGAGTGACCTATTAACAAAATTCGAACCCCATAGAGAAGGCCCTGAGCTTCTATTGATGAGTTACCATAAGAACTACAACAAAGAAATTAAATGTGGATATTGTTGAAATAAGACACTCAAGGCTACTGATCATATGTTCTTAGCACCTCACAAGGAGAGTGCCATCCCCAAATGGAGCCACTGTTAGGGTCCTATAATTTATAGGATCTCAATGTAATTGAGTATTTTATCTCAAGAATATTATTTTGTAAATACATGTCATTATGCCAATGATTTAGAAAAAAAATAAAAATAATTAAAAAATGAAAAGAGGATATAAATAAGAAAAAGTAAAAATTAAAAAATATTGGAAAAAGAAGAAAAGGTTGAACGCCACCAAAAGAAAGAAAAATAAACAAGAAAAAGGAATAATATTGAAAGTATTGCAAGTCTAAGTGCCACTACTCATAGATAGTTTTTCTTCATTACTGAAAATAAAAAGTTTTCTAGTTTTTTCAAAATGCCACAATCACTATATTTTAGTTTAATCATATAGTGTAATCATGATTAAACTCCTTTAAATTTCTATAAATTGAGATAGAGAATAAATAGTTACCCAAATTTTATGCGGGTAAGTCATTAGTTAGGTAGAAAATGACATTGAACCAACTATTTAATCTAGATCAATAGGAGAAATAAGGGATAGGTTAGGTAGTTTTTCCATTCCGTATAAAAGAAAATAAAGTGGGTTCGCTAGTCTAAGTGTGCCCTAGAGATAAAAAAGAAAAGAAAAGATGATAGTTTAGCTAAGGGTAGGTAGATTGAGTTATTTGTAAATGTCTGCACATGTAATTTTATCCTAAGTTTGATGATGTGATTTAGAAAGGAATATATGTGCTCTATGGATAAACTTCTTAATATGTTTATCTTTTCCCTTATCCTAAGATCAGAAAGCAAATATTAAAGCACATGAGGAAAAACTTATTTGTCACCAGAAGTTAAAGTACTCTCCACTCAGCACCCTCGAGATCCGTTCCTACTCTTCATCAAGAACCATTATCCATTTTCGGCCCCCCCCTCTCCATTCTGTGTTTATTAATTGGGGGGGGGAGGGGCGAGGGGTCCGTAAAGCAGTTTCTCCCACCATCCCCATCTCTTAAGTTTCACCCTCTCGTGATTTCACACACCCCCATCTAAAACCATTAACCCCTCACTACCCTATCTAGAAAATGTTTTTCCTCATCCGCTTTGCCGCACCACACCACTCTCCACCAACCACATGGCATAACCATTGGCCTATTAAATGTGTTCTTAGCCAAAATGATCATTCTCCATTTAATTCAATTTCTCTCAAGTAACTTTTTGGGCTAACGGTCCCGCACCAATTTCAAAAAAACATTCGTCGTAGCTTTTAAAATCTTTTTTGCTTATCATTCTCATCGCTTTTTCACTTCTTCTTTCTCCCTTCTCCACTTTTTTTTTCTGTTACTGACATTTTCGCATCGCAGTCACTTTAAGAGATATCCTGTGACCAGATCAAGACAAAAATGATAATAGTTCCCTTACATTTGCGCCTAACTATCCATCATTCTTTTGTGATTGGTAAGCCTGCTCTGCAAAATCATCAAGTTCACAAATTTTTACAGTCATGCCTCCTAAGACTAAGATTCAAGATAATCCCATTAATCCATTAATTCCCCCTTCTGTAGATTTATATCATATACCTTTAGCTGATAGGGATTATAGGATAAATGGAACTTAGTATGATTGTGATTTTCTAGAATTCTATTGGTGGTTAGTGGATAAACACACAAACAAAACTAATGAAATTCGGTTCTAGGAGTCAAACCTCCCCCAATATATTTTTCCCTTAACATTCCAAGCCCCAAAATTTACCCAAAAGTCTCAAGCTTGCTATGTCCCTGCCAAAAGAGCCATCATTGCCCCTACATGCGACATTCTTTTCACCATTACAGCCCAATCCATTGACCAAATGATACTGGCCCCCACTGTGGAAAATACTGCCCCTTTCTCCCTAGAATCCCTCAGCCAGCTTTATCGAAAGCTAGACTTTGCCACCAGAGCCAGAATTTTTGAGATTTTCTTGCCAGAGAATTCCCAATTACCCAAAAAGAATCCCCCATATACTTCTTCCATTTTCCCTAATCATGTCAAGCAAATTATTTCAATGATTTCTTACATTTGAGGCTATCATTCAGATTAGTGAGTAGATGATCCCATTTTAGGATTCCTTTCCATATTTTCCAAAGATAGCAAGCCCTCCTTAGCATTCAAATTCAATCAATTCTTGGCTAATAACATCCATGAATATTTCATAAAGTTTCCTACAGAACAAGTGTGCAATTAAACCTCAATTTTGATTTATATGTTCCTCTATTATCAAGAAAATTGATTTAGTTTTTCATTTTAGAAGCTTTATGATGCAGGGAACTAGCAACCAGTAATCTTTTGGACCTCATTGGTCATGAGAGAACAAAAATAATTCACCTACAAGAAGTTTATTGAATATTTTGTTCATCCGGCCATGAACATTCTGAATAGTGCAGTGCAACCCAGAAATAGTGAGGAAATCAAGAGAATTTTGCATTTGTCATACGAAGCAAAGACATAGGATTGGTATTTATACCAAAATTACACAAAAATCAGGGTATATGGTTGTGAATTGGCCCCCTATAAACTACCCAAATACCTCCCAATGAGGATTTTTACCTTGTAGTATATCAGGTAGATGCTGAATTCAGATGACATCCACTTTGTAGTGGCCAAGAAGAAGGCACAATTTAGGATAAAGATACAGGTGGGCCCATTTGTGTGCAACACAAGTACAATAGGTGAAGAGGCAAATTGAATGCTTAAAGAAATGAAGTTCAGTTTTAGCTTTACATGGTCTTATGACCCTTGTGGCATTATTTCAACGCTCAGAGTGGAGAACAAAAACACTCCTTATATTCATACTTCAAGGCTAGACATAGAGAAGTACACCAATCAACTAGAGTGGACAGAAAATACCTTGTAGGAAGTTGAAGAACAACTTGTTTCTACTTCTAGTTTGTAGACTCCTATTCCTTAGGAAAAATCAAGAAAAATACAAAGGGAGGAAGGATCATCATCTACAACTGGAAGTGAAGCTAAATAATTTAGAATTAGCTATAAGAAGAGAGTAAAGGTAACACCCAAAGTAAAATTGGACAAAGAAACTGAAGAGAAGGCAACCATCATCATTATAGATTCACCACTTGCAACTACCAAATTCACTGCATCTCCTACTGAACCTTCATCTTCACTAGGTCATAAGGAGTCTAAGCTGGAATCACAAAATGTCCAAAAAGAAAAAGAGAAGAAATTTTTTTAAAGGTACAAGGAGATAAAGCGCAGAAATGAAATCGTAAAAAATAACACTTATAACCAATTTTGGAATTATAACTCAAGCTCACAAAGTAGGTTGCTTTCAGTCTTTGATACATAGCATGGCAAAATGTAGATGGCCACTCTTGAGGCCCAGGTTCAATAGCCAAAATCAATAGCACACTACAAGAGCACTACTTTTGAATTAAGCACAAAGGACATACATCCCATTGATCAAATGGAGATGAACAAGAAAACTGGCGAAATTTTATCCTCCACTTTGACTAATAGTTCTTGTCACTTTCTAAATTGTAGGTGTCTTTTGCAAATTTTAAGTCACAGTTGACAATGGAGAAAGTCTCCTCTTCGGCAAAGGATAACAGGATTAAGTCTTTGGAAGACTTGGTGATTAAATTAGGATATGATCCCAAAGATGTCAATTCTACTGAGAAGATTATCAAAAAGAAGAACCTAGAGATTGTAGCCTTAAGAAAGAAGCTCAAGATGGAAGCCACAGAAGATCCAATGACCAAGTATATTGAAGAAGGTGAAGCATAGAAAGCAGATATGATGAAATTGATCATAGAACAAAATATACAAATAAGGCAGATGGAGGCAGAGATGGAGAAACTAATAAAGGATAAGGAAGACAGTACGAAGATATCCATTTTCACCCTGGATGCCATACTTTTTTCTTAGCTTCCATCAATAGGGGCAAACATTGCAGCTCCTTCTTCCACTCATACAACATGTCTTGAACAGGTAACACAGAGACTGCATAATATGTCAATGCAGTCAAAGGAGATTGATACTTTTCAAGGCCAAATCAAAGCTTTGGAAGTACAAAAGTCCAAAACTAAAGGTGATTGGGTTACTGAAATGGAGAAATCCTTGAGACTATTGGAGACATTGCACAAGGTAGAGAGAGACACTTCAATTGGTCAAACCTTGGCCCAAGCCAAAGAAACTATTTGGTTGAATATATTAGAATCTATGAATGAGATTTGGCCTTATATCCAAATCATATTTGAGCAAAGAAAGATGATAAAGAAGGCTACATAAACGATTGTGCAAGGAAGAGAAAATTTCGGAGAGATGCCCACAAAAGCCTCTAATATAATCAAGTTTCTAAACTCAAAGTCCAAGTATGTGCTGGAGGAGGTAGGAACCAGTGATAGAACTACCACCATTCTAGAAGTTAAGAAATTCTTGACAAAGAGGAATCTCATTGATTAGTTGGAAGAAAGGTGTGAAACCTTGGAGCAGCAGGTAAACAGGTTTATAAATAGAATTGAAGCCTTAATCTGAAAAGGACTACCCAATATCTATGTTATAAAAGACAAATTGATCACTCAAGAAGATTATATCCTGAAGATGAAGGAAGTGGCGAAAAGCAGCATCAATTTCAATGGAATTAAGGGTAGTATGACAACAAAGGCATTTTTGGAAACTATGTCGAATGATTTCAATGTACAGAATGAGGTAAAGCACATATTTATCGTAAAACCAACTTTGCCCAAATACACAGAGGTAGATGAAATTACTACAGGGTAACAAAAGTGATAGTGCTAGATGACAAGAGATGGGAAGAATTGGTTGATTTACTAGATTAAAGGATAATTCATGAGCATTAAAACAACATTCCAGCGCAATAGCCATCATGACAATCAATTCAACATCACAACAATGCTTAAGGTTGACTCAGCAATTGAAACCATCAGAACATGGCCACCTTTATATTCAGAAACCTACGTGGCCTATTCTTTGGCCAAGATTAGATGATGTAGTTTGTAATTAGGCTAATAATAGATTATCAATTTGACAATGATTTTGTAAAGAATTTTGTAATTATTAGTATAAAAAGTTCATTGTTTGAAGTATTAAGGGTTGATTTCTGAATGTTATTTCCTCTTCATATTGTATATTTTGAAGTAGTGGAGCATCAATAATAAAAGGACCTTTCACATGATTCATGTGGTGTAATAAATGGTGATGTGTCTCTTCTATCTATTTGTTTAAACATTGTTTTTTCCTTACTCCATTATTCTAAATATCTAAATTAATCAACTAAAATTGTGATAAATAGGATTTGTTAATTAGAGCACCCTATTTTTGTTGTTGACAATTTTAATGTTTTCAACTCAAGTCAGATCAAGGAATTCATAATTTCTCTTTGGTTGCTACTGAATCTTACACTTCTACTATTCCGAAACTCATTTAATTTCTCAAAAGATCTAGTTACTGCAATCTAGCTTGCCTTGTGAGAACTCCTCTAAAATTTGATGCAAAACTCTAGTTTAGTTTATAGACTCCATAGCCCAGTGGAACTATAACACTCAAATCAACCAAACATTTCAAATAAAACAAACAAGTACAATCATAACTAGCCTAAAACTTACATAAAAAAAATCTAAATTAAAGAGAGACACCCCTCTCTGAAGCTGGCAGGGCTAGATCCCAACTTCCAAAGTGGTTTTGATGTTGTCCTATGTGTGTACTCCCTCAACCTCAAAAATACAAAATGACAACATATTAGTTACTAGCAAGCTATGAGACTAGACTAAATGCCACACGATATTTTCTTGGAAGAATTAACAAGGGAATTAGGTACTTCTCCAATCACACAAACATGGGAATTAGGAGGTCAATCCTCCTTTGGCTAGAACCAGCCAGTGCTCACATGCCTTTCTCATACTACGCCATTCCCTTATTATTTTTAACCCACGAAGACGTTGGAATTTGACATTTTTCCTTGAGAAAATCGCCTAAATTGTTCACCAAGACCATATTGTGATTCCCCCCAAACTTCAATGGCTTACCTGCCCCTTTCCACCCAGCCACAATGTGCAGTTGAGGTTGCATGTTGTGCCAATCACCAAGGTCCTTCAAGTCCTTTAGAAATGGAGACTTTTGTTTTTGAACTCCAAATGACTCCCTATCTGCTCAAACCTCAAAAACCTTAAAAAATGAAAGCAATCACCAGAAATTTGGGATTTCTGAAAATGGAGCTAAAACAACTCTACAAAATCTCAAAGATATTGTTATGAAACTAGTTCACAAAAAGATAGAAAATAAATATAAATGCCTTATAATTCAACCTCTTCGAGGGTAAAACCTCCTTTACATTACACAAATGAACAATTGTTGGATGATACAAATGAAAATACCTCCTTTATATATATAGGAGTCGGAGGGGTCATAATATAATCCTAGCCGACATAAAAATAATAATGTAAGGGCACAATAATAACAATTGTGGGCTTTTATGGGGCACAATAATAACAATATGGTGACTACATGGGCACAATGATATAATAAGGGGGTTGTAATAATAACAATAAGGGGTTACATTAATAGAATAGGGACCTAGCATGCCCCTCTCCTTCAAAAAGTGTTGTCTTGAATGCTTGAGTAGTTCTTGATGCTTTTGTATAAAATTATTGTCCTCCCATGTGGAATATTCAGTAGGTAAGTTCTTCCACTTGATGAGATACTCTAAAATTGATTGATTTTGTAGCTGTCGGGTTCTTGTTTATGTGACCGCTCCAAGCTCGAATATGATTTTCCTTCCTCGTCAAGTTCTAGCAATATTTTTTGAACTTGGATTTTCTGCAACGTTTGAATGAGTGGCCACACTTCTTCATCCTTCTTCCATTCATCCCTTGCTTCATTTATCTAATTTGGTTGGATAATAGAAATAACACAAAACAATGCTTCCACATCCTCATCCTTTCTTAAAAGTGCATCTGCAACAACATTTTTCTTCCCTTTTTTGTAGATGATTTCAAAGTCATAAACCAACGTATTTGTGACCCATTTTTTCTGTTCTTCTAAAGATAATGTTTGTTCTAAGAAGTATTTATGACTATCATGATCCATTTTTACCTTGAAGTGTCTTCCCATTAGGTAAGGTCACCATTTCTTAAGTGCATGTAGTATTTTCAACATTTCCTTCTCATAAATAGCTTGCTTGAGATGTAGTTGTAAGAATAACCAATCGCCTACATAAAAAATTCTTTCACTGCGATGTTGATATGCCTGTTGTTTCATTCAATTATGCACCAAGGTGGCACTATCCTTTAAATGTTGGAGAACTTGTTGTTGATTCTCAATGTGATCTTTCACTGCTTGAATCTGTTTCTTCTTGATATGTCCTATATTGAGAGTTTGAGGAGTCGTAATTTCTTCCAATGCATTACAAGATATGGTTGGATTCATTTCTTGATGCTCAATGTAATATTTCACTTCTTGAAAATTTTTCTTCTTGATATGTCCTTCTATCTTGATAGTTTGAGGAGTGGTAATTCCAGCCAATGCATTACAAGATATGGTTAGATTCATTTCTTCTTTCTCTATGTGATCTTTCACTTCTTGAACCTTTTTCTTCTTGATATGTCCTTCTATCTTGTGCATTTGAGGGGAGATAATTCTTGGCAATGCTTTACAAGATATGGTCATATTCATTTCTTCTTTCCCTGGGGGTGGTTCCTGGTGTATATCCTCTTCTTTTGATGTTTCTTGATCCTTTTTGTCATTAGGAGGCCTTTCTTGTAGCAGCTTTGTCCCACCTTCCTTCAAACCTCCCATGTCTTTCTTCAAATATTCCATGCCTTTCTTCCAATATGCTTTCATATCATTGATATCAACTTCCATGGCATAGATAAAACTATTTATCTTTTACTTCTCTAGAAGATCATTTACCCTTATATTCAATTTTTGAAAGTCCTCAATTTTCTCTACCATTGAACCCTTCTGTTTGAGATTTATGAACTGGCTAAAGAAGGTGTTGCTCTTGGTATGCTCATAATGTGCTATCATTTCCTTCGTGAAAATTGACCAAGTGACAAGCGGTTTACGATAACAAATCCCTTTATACCATAAAAATTGATTCATTTCTAAATAATTAGATGCAATATGTACCTTTTGTAATAGTGGTACACCATGTATATCAAAATATTTCTCCATCTGTAGTATCCAATTTACCAGATCATTTCCATCAAATTTCCTCTATTGCCTTTTCTTGATTTTGGGAGCTTGATCTTGAAATGATTATAACTTTGTAATATCTAATATTCTAGTTCTAAAATCATGACCTATAGTAGCCCTCTACGTCCTCCTTCCAATTCCACTAGTTTGATCGAAATTGGATTCTCCAAGAAATATTTACGCACAATGTTCCAGGATGACGTGATTATATACCTTTCCAGAAGAGTGAACTTATATGAAGTGCCACGTGTTACTATTTTGACCTTCGGATTTGAAAAATATACACCAAAAACTACAGTTCGTCCTCTTTCTATAACTTCTTACAAAATTTCAATCTAATGCTCAGAGAGATAGTGAGGACGATTTTCCCCACATCACCTCTTTAAGATGTAATTTGGGCATCTTCCAAAATCTTAACTTCCTCAGATCATATATCCGCAAATATAGTGAGACAAGATCTAAAATTTGGGCCTAAGGTTCAGATCGATTTATTCTCAAATGGGTTTTGTTTTTAGATTTTAAAACTTCGGCATCAACAAAGTTATAGCGAAAATTCCAAGATGACCTATTTTAGATGAAATTCCAGAGCTTGGAAAAACCCTAACTTCCTCAGATCATATCTCTACAAATATAGTTTGAAAAGCTCTGAAATTCAGATCCAAGGTTCAGCGTGATTTCACCTCAAATGGGTTTTTGTTTTAGCTTCCGAGACTCCGCATAAAATAATTTATAGTGAAAATTCTACAATGACCTGTTTAGAGTAGCGAAACCCTAAAATCCAAAGCTCTGATACCAAATGTTATGAAACCAGCTTACAACAAGATAGAGAAGATAGATAAATGCCTTAGAAATAATCCTCTTTGAGGGGGAAACCTCCTTTACATTACACAATAATAATTATTCGATGATAAAAATGACAAGACCTTCTTTATATATATAGAAGTCTAAGGGGTCATAATATAATCAGAGCTGAAGTAACAATAATAATGTAATGGCACAATAATCACAATATGGGGACTAAATGGGCACAACAATATAATAAGGGGATTGTACTAATAACAATAAGGGGTTACACTAGTAGCATAGGGACCTAACAGACATTGAGAATTATAAGGGTCATGCCCAGGCTATGGTCACATCCTCATCCTTATAAAACTCAAAAATCCTCTTGATCTCCACCAATATTTGTTTGCTAGCATTGGTTTTAGTAAATAGAGTCTTTGGGTCCATTGAATTATAGATGATGAACCTTATGGAAAATGACATTCTTCTTGAATTTACTACTAGCACAAAACTTGGAATGGAGATGATTGTTGAAGGTGTCATTGGTGGCCTATGTGAGGTCTCCATAAAGGAAAATGGATTCTCTCACATCATCTACCAGACTAGGCTAGTTGAAGTCCATAAATCCAACTGAGTAGAAATGTTAAAAATGCATTCACTCACATTGTTAAATATCACCTTGCTTGAATGCACGTAAATCACTATATTACCACAAGATAAGCCACTGATTGCAATGGTGTCACCCATTGTAACGATGGTCTCTAAGAAAGACAATGATCAACTATGAAATTTAGATCTCTTATGGGAGTCACTTGTCAAAATAAGTGACATGGAATGCAAAAATCGACAGTAGTGTTGTGTCGTGATTAGAGAGTACAACTCATTGTTAAAGTCTTAGAGCCATCCATTAACCCAGTCAAATAATTTAACTATTTTCTATTTTAAAAACTAATTTAAATGTCTGAAAAATATGAAAAAAATAGGCCTCCACTAGGAGTTATTTAGTCACATTAATTACGTTCAACCAATAAAAAAAATGGGAATATTAATTTTGAAAATTTGAAAATAAAATATTGTAATTTAAATAAAAACATAAATAAATTCTATTTGAAAAAAATTTAGGTTATCTTTCAAAATTGATAGACCAATTGTTACACGTTATTTTGTCACATTCATGGCAATTGATGTTCTACCCTTATCCTTTTCCATCCGAAGCATAATTTCCATGAATCCCTAAAGAAGATGGAAGGAAAACTTACTCTAGAAGATAAAAATCTTGTGAAAATACCTTTAAGAAAAACCATAATTTCAAAGGATAACACAAGTTGGACTGTGATTAACTGTGACATTGCTAGGTTTTCACATGATGGATACCTATTGAGTTGTGACACTATTGCACTTTTCCTATTAAAAATGTGTGACACTATTTGAACAAAGGTAAAATTATAAAAGGAATGAGAAGCTTCTATTTTAGAAGCCTTGTGGATGAGATCTCCTCTGAATGGTGTGGATCTCCGTCCCTTATCCTCCTCCTATCCTTTCCCAAGACTACAAGTAAAACCATCTCCCATTGAGATGGCTTGTTAACAAATCTCAATAAAGCTCTTGGCTTAGTGAAACTCTACTGAAATACCAACCTTTTGATCACAAGAATTTTTAAGTCAAGGCATTGAAATGAAGGAACGAACTAGAAGGGGACTTACAACTTTAAGGCTTATGTTGTAACCACTTCTTTCATGATTAATGTAGTTATACATTTCCTTCTTATAGATATTGTTTACATTTGATGGTTTTTAGTACATATTTCCTTGATCATATGTATAGGTATTTGTTCAAATCATATTTATATATATGTGCTTTGATATTGTGTTTGTTTGTTCTATATGTAGGTCTCTTCTTCACCAAGACTAAATACAAAGAAGGAAGCTAAATATTACAAGCAACTACAAAGGAAAAGCATTGATTAACAAGGTACAAATCACTCATCACGTTGCTTCTCATCTATGATTTGATCATTATAGACTTAGGGAAAGTCTTCTATTCCTATTTGTTTTGTTCTAGATTAGGGTTCTAGATTTAGGGAGAATGGTCTTTTCCACAACAGGGATTTGTCTATCAACAAAATTGGTGACCATACTAGGGAACAATCTTCAGATCTATTATTTACAATCCTTTTACTTGATTGCATCCTTGTTTTCTTGAGTATTAATGCTTTTCGAGTCATTGGAGATCCATATCTGACTCTTAAACCACATATCCATTTATATATTGGAAATAATTTTTTATTTTTCTTGGTTTTTTCAGCTATTGCAGCCTTCCATTAGGAACATTGTGACACTATCACACTGTGGTAGATTAGAAATCATGATACAACTTGTCTATGCCATTATTTTGCACTGGAACCTATGACACTTCCTGGAAAATTAAAAATTACCTAGGATTTCCCTCAAATTGATCTTAGATCTGCTTTTGATGTGGCTTTGAGTTTGCTTACTATCTATTTAGAGTCTAAACTTTTCTGATACGGTCCTTTTTGTGTGTTTTTTAACCATTTTGTTTGAGTGTGTGTTGGAAGTGTTTGTAGGTTTTAACCTTGTACAGAAATTACTCGCAAACAAATTCTTAAAAAATAGAAATTATACATTGGCAAGAAACACAAAATAAATATAGAGATATTTTCCCTTGCATCCCAAAATCAGGACTACCAGATTGATTTTTCATTATGTTCCTTTCAATGTCACAATAGATATAGATACATGTTGAAGGATTCATAAACCCCAATCCATTAAGCCCAAATTAGAACATAACCATAGTTCCCATGACCGTACATACAAAATACCATGCTTAGAAAACCATCAGGCCCAAAACCATGTGCAAATTCCATGCACAAAACCATAGGTAGGTCCACCCGCCTAATATAGGGTCCAATTTTGTTTTCCTAGGGCACTGCCCTAGACCCCATGCATGGGGGTTACTGCCCCCCTGAAACCTCCCCGTAGGGGGGATGTGGCACCCCTGTGACCCCCCTACTACAACCGATGAAACAAACAAAGGGGGTTATCAATCGCCCTGTGCCACCCCCCCGCCCCTCCTTCACATGCGACTAGTGATGGAAGGAATATATCACACCCAAAAATGTTTTTCTAATTTGTGTTGATTTTTTGGGTGCACGTTTTTTTGCAACTTTTTATTCCATGACTTGCATCATCATTGAGTTCTTTCATCTTGTTTTAAAGTAAGGAAGAAAAAAAATTACATTTTTAATTTTTTTAGTTCATTTGGAAAGCAAAGAAAAAAAAAGGAAAATCTTGCATTCTAGTTCATGGGTGGAGTATTTCTTAGCTTGCATTTTTTATAATCATGTATTGTAAAGTTTCTTTGATTTGCATTCAAAGAGTAGTTCACATTTCTTGCATTGAATGTTGTACTTTTTTCTTTAATTAAAATCTATTACTCATTGTAGCTAGAATTCATTGAAGTGAAAAGCTTGCATTTTAATTTTGTGCATTTGATATTTTGAGTAGTGTCAAAACACCATTTGTTTCCACTCCATATACCTATAGAGTAAAAAAAAACCATAAATTAACACTTAATAAAATTGATTAGGAATTTTTACATTTCTCTGGTAGGACATCTACATTATATTAGGAGTAGGGCCTTGGAATAGGTGGCGAGTTTAAAATCTCCAAAGCTACAAAACAAAGCTAGAATCTTGAGTTAGGGGATGAAAATCTATTTACTACATCACATTTCTGGGAAGCTCTTCTAACACAAGAGTTAACCTCAAGGTCACATTGAGCCCAGTGAAATAATCTACCCTGCTTCATTAGTCTTGGTGGGGTTTATTTGCATGTATTACAAGCATTGTTATAAAAGACTTGGGGATAATTTAGGAAGACTACCCTCACTTCGAGGAACCCCTTAAGGGGATTTTAGGTTTATTACATTGCCCTTTCATGTACATTTGGCTATCAACTGCCCCCTTAGGATGGGTTTTTGTAGGTGGTTACCTTAGTGGATTTTACCTTAGGGATCATACATAAGGTGATGGTGAGGGGGGATGTCCTCATTGTACCTAGGATAAACGTTGGTCAAACTCATTTAGGCCCTCCTAGAGGGTCCTCCACTATATGTGAGGGTACATGCAATAGGATTGGAATGTTAAATACGTTTCATAATGACTATTCTATATCCAAATACTGTGGTCATTTTTCATATTGATCTCATGACGTTGGATTTCATCACCAAATAGTGTGGTTACTGGGAAGGTTTGTGTGTTCGCTTCCTTAGATTTTCTAGTGTGCTATTTGTTTTCCCATTTAGTAGACCTTAGGTTGAGCTTGATGGAAATACTTACAGAGTCTACCAATCAAGTAATGCCTTTTAACATGGTCCTGTTCCTTTTCCTTGATATGGAATATTGGTCCTCCTTACATGGCTACATTGTCCTTTCCTCGATTCACAATAGGTTTACCAGTAAGGTTGTTTTCCACTTTCCTAGTACCAAAAACCCATGCTGCTCCACAAATGAGATCTTTTTAGGTCACTATAATACTAGTACATCCCCTTATTGTTATTGTTAGTTTACCCCCCTTATTATTACTGTTATGCTCCATATAAGTCCACTGTTGTTATTATTGTGCCCTTACATTGTTAGTGTTATGTAGGCTCTAATTATACTATGACCCCTTAGACTCCTATATATACAAAGGAGGTCTTCTCATTTGTATAATCAAATATTTGTTTCTTTACGTAATTTAAAGGAGGTTTCCCCCTTGAAGATGATACTTTTTAAGTCGTTGATCTATCTTTTTGTGAGCTGGTTGCATAGTATTTGGTATCAGAGATTTGGATTCTAAGGTTTCGGTGCTGCAAACAGGTTATAATAGACATTTCAATATAACCTGTTTTCTACAAAGGTTAAGAAGCTGAATGTTTTACCACGAGGAGACAAATTCATGATGAACTTCCTGTAAAAATTTTAGACCTTTGTTCGCTATATTTTCATAGATATGGTTCAAAGAAGTTAGGGTTTGTGAATGCTCCAAAATTTTGTCTCAAATAGGTGACGTCGGGAAATTGTTATAACTTCTTCTACAAGCATTGAATTTTACTATCGTAAATTTTTTTGAAATTGGATGAACTGTAGTATCTTTTGTATTCGCAAAAATGACAAGTGGAACTCTGTATAAGTTAGATCTACTAAACCATCCATAATCAGGCCATCCTGGGAGATTGGGCATAAATTTACCTTGAAGAATCGAAAATTTGGTTTGAATTGTGGAATTGAAAATAAGACTCATAGAGATACTACATGACCTAATTTTAAATATTGGAGATCTGAAATCATAGAGATAAAACAATTTCAATATTGAGCTCCTAAAAAAAAGCAAAAAAAGTGTATTTTTTAATTTTGCATCACTTTTGTTTCAAAATTCAGTTTGAAGGGATTCAAAGGGAAGATTGAAGCATATATATCAATATTTGGTTCTAAAATTCCTCCCAAACAAAATAATTCTACACCCTACAATCCCTCAAACATCTCTACTATGACGCATGAAGAGGAAAAATTACAATATGATATATCAAAGTTATAGGACCAAGTGCAACAAATTTCGCTCTCACAAAGACAAACCAAATATGATATTTATGGATTAAAGGGGTCATAGATGGTATAAAAGGAAACATGGAATGTTTTCCAGGTATACATGGATGTGATGAATGTCAATTTGGAAGGATTGACAAAATTGTTGCAAAAAAGGCTTCCCGGTGGTGACGAGGTAATCCATGAAAATCATGATGAGGAAAAAATGAATATGAATAATGATTTTAGAGACTCCAATGTGGGGTTTAAGAACCACCACATTCCAAATATATATATGAGGAAGATTTATGGCAAGGATCTAGTAACATAGATACTACAAATGGAGCAATATTTTGATCTATATGATGTGCAACCCTCACAAAAGGTACATATTACATCTTTATATTTAGAACCAAAACGTTTGTATGGTACATATGGATTTCTTCCTGTAAACCACTTGTCACCTGGTCAATTTTTATGGAGGAAATGATACCACATTATGAAGATATAAAGTGAAATACCTTCTTTATCCAATTGATAAATCACAAACAAAAGGGTTCAATGGCAGAGCACATTGAAGACTTCGAAAAAATGAATATTAGGGTAAAAAATATTCTAGAGGAGCATAGGATTGATGTCTTCATAGGGAATTTAAAAGATAACATCCAACAAGAGGTTCATATTTGGTAACTTGATTCATTGGAAAAGGCATTCAAGGTGGAAAAAATTTTTGAAAGCAAAATTATGGCAACGAGGAAGTTTACTACTCAATCCTATAAAGATGGAAGTGTTGTTGCTCCTAGTTTTGCACAACCTTCAAGGTTGACACCACAGAAATTGGGGGAAAAAAGAGAGAAAGGGCTTTGTTATAGTTGTGATAGAAAATACAGTAAAGGTCATAAGTGTGCTAAGAAGAAATTCTTCTACATAGATTGTGAAGAGAAGGAAGAAAAGGAACAAGAAGCTTCAAAAGAATATGATATACATCAAGAACCAACCCCATAGAAAGAAGAAATGAATCCGACCATATCTTGTAATGAATTGATGGAATCACCAGTCCAAAAACTCTCAATATATAAGGATATCTAGGGAAGAAAAAGGTAATAGTGTTGATTGATTCAGGTAGTACACATGATATTATTCATTGTAAGATAGCTAAGGAGTTGAATTTCTTCCTATATCCAACACCATAGTCTCAAGTGAGGCTTGCAAATGGAGGAAATATAAATTGCTCAGGAAAATGCCATAATATCAAACTAACCATTGGGGGAATATTTATTGAATAGTCTAATGATTTCCATTCCAATGGGCAGTGATGATGTTGTACTAGGAGTCAAATGGTTATAATCGTTGGGGATGATAACTTTCAATTTTCAAGAACTTTTCTTGAAATCTTTTTGGGAAGGAAAGGAAGTTAAATGAAACTGTATTGGAACGAAACTAGGAAACATAATCAACTCTAATGGAATTGAAAAGCTTCTAGATAAAGAAAAATGGGGCTTAATTGCACAATTATGCTCACTAGAGGTTCAAACATCAAAATCATCTATTTCTCCATATCTCCAAAAAGCTTTGGACAGTCATTCCAAGGTGTTTGAGATCCCAAAGGTCTCCCACCTATTTGTGATCATGATAAGCTATTCATTTGATTACAGGAAGTGCTCCTCCAAACATCAGGCCTTACAGCTATCCTTATGCCCAAAAGAGTGAAATTGAATGTATGGTTGTATAAATTCTAGAGCCTCGTAAAATTTAACCTAGTCAAAGTTCTTTATATGTTCTAGTAGTATTGGTTCAGAAGAAGGAATGATCATGGTATTTGTGTCTGGATTATAGCGAGAAACAAGCTCACTATTAAAGATAAATTTCCCATTCATGTCATTTATGAATTGTTGGATGAATTACAAGTAGATATTTAATTCACCAAGTTGGATCTTAGTTCGGGATATCATCAAATTAGAACGAAGACTGAAGATATTCCAAAAACAACATTCACAACTCATGAGGGCCAGTATGAACTTTTTTTCATACCTTTTGGTCTTACTAAGGCACCTTCCACATTTCAAGGTTTGATAAATTCCATTTTCAAACCTTTCCTTAGAAAATTTATGTTTGTATTTTTTGATGATATACTAATCTACAACAAGTCTTAGAAGGATCATGTTCAACATGTTGACATGGTGCTCAAACTAATGGAGGATAAATAATTATATACAAAAACCCCCAAATGTTTATTTGGAGTATAGGAGGTCGAATATTTGGGTCATATTGTATCTCATGAGGGTGTTAAACTAGAACCTAACACAATTAAAGCCATTACAGAATGGAAAACCCCCACAACCATAAAACATATTCGAGGAGTTCTCGGGTTGACAAGGTATTATGACAAGTTTGTTAGGAATTATGGGAGAATAACAAAACCTCTAACATCATTACTGAAAAAATTGCATTTTCTTGGACTCCAGAAGCAACTAAGGCCTTTGAACATCTTTAAGAGGCAATGTGCCAAGCACCTATGTTAACTATGTCAGACTTCACAAAAACCTTTATTATGGAATGTGATGCCTCAGGAAATGGAATTGGTGTTGTTTTAATGCAAGAAGAAAAACCCCTTGCTTTTGAAATTCATCCAATAAAAGTAAAGTATTTACACCAACCTATGTATGAGAAGGAAATGTTGGAAATACTACATGCACTAAATAAATGGTGACATTACCTAATGGGAATACACTTCAAGGTAAAAACATATCATGATAGTCTTAAATACTTTTTGCAACAAATATTATCTTCAGAAGAGCAACAAAAATGGGTGACAAATATATTGGGTTATGACTTTGAAATCATCTAAAAAAAAGGGAAGAAAAGTGTTGTTGAAGATGCACTCTCAAAAAAGGATGAGGATGTGGAACCATTTCTTTGTGCCATTTCTATTATCCAAACTGAGTGGATAACCAAGGAAAGGGATGAATGGAAGAATGATAAAGAGGTGTGGACACTCATTCATAAGTTGCAATGAGATCCCAGTACATCTGATACATTTAGTTGTAAAAATGATTCATTATGGTACAAATATCGCTTATATATTTGTAACAATTCCCAAATCAAACAAAAAAATTCTTTTGGAATTGCACACCTCTCCATTAGGAGGGAACTTAAGATTTTTAAAAACTTACCATAGGGTAGAGAAGGAATTTTTTTGGGATGGCCTTAACTCTGATATTCAGAAGTTTGTGGTAGAATATTTGGTTTGCCAACAAAATAAAGTTGAGACAATTAAGACCTCAGGAATGCTACAACCTTTATCCATTCCAAGTCAATGTTGGGAGGAGGCCTGAATAGATTTTATCACAGGTTTACCCAAGTCTAAAGGAAAGAGTGTCATCATGATGGTGGTTAATAGACTTACCAAGTTTGCACAGTTTTGTGCATTATCTCATCATTTTAAAACAAATATAATTGCTACTGCATTTATGGAAACAATTCAAAGGCTTCATGGAAACCCAAAGATTATAATAAGTGAAAAAGATCCCAGTTTCAATGGAAAAAATTAGACAAAATTATTTTATTGTCTTCACACTTAATTAGCTCATAGCTCATCTTATTATCCTCAATCTAATGGGGAAACATATATAGTGAAGAAATGCTTGGAAGGATGTTTACGTTGCTTTGTATCTAATAAACAAACATACTGGGTCAATTTGTTACCTCTAGCTGAATTGTGGTATAACACTTCCCTCCATACTACTACAAAATGAACCCCATTTATGGCACTTTAAGGATATCATCCACCATTCATCATGTTGTCACCCTCTGCATTATTTGTTTTCTTCTATCTAAAGGATGAAAAAGAGAAGAGAGGTTTGTATCCATATTCCAAGCCACAAAATAACTCAAATCTAAATCAGAACCCCCAATTGATATTTCTCGGAATTAGCTTTCCACTGGTATATGGAACTCCTCAAATGGACTCTTGAATCAAAAGTTAAAGAAGACTGAAGCTACCCTTGAAAACCTAAAAGAAAACGAGAATATGCCTAAGGGTAAAATCCTAGGTCTCATCATAGTGATGATCCCACATATTGGCGATCAAAAGTCTAGGGTGCAATGCAACAACAAACACATTTCATTGATATGTGATGGGTGATCCTACACATCAGAGGTCTTGCACATCAAAATTCCAAGGCATTCGAGCATCAAGAGATCGGTGCATCACCATCGATGATCAAACATGTGACACCCTTTCAAAGTTGCGATATCACATAGATTTCTGATTACGATTAAATTCATTGAGATTTGAGCCTCTAACATTAAAGTGTCGGGAATGCCTTAAAACATTAAGCAAAGGAAATTAATCTCAAAACAAGAAAAGGGTTGACCTTTTCTCTCTCTTTGAGGGGCCACATGGTTGAACATCATTGGATTCGATAAATTAAATCTGGCTACAGATGATTGGTTCCGATACATGAAACTAGGAAGCATATGGTTTGTTACGATAAGGGACATGGGGTATCTAACATCGGCTTGATGCGGTGGTACGATGGACACGTGGCAAGAAAATTCAACGTTTTGAAAGTCATAAGGGGCCAAAACAGGGCGACACATGTCACCACTCAGAAGGTGACATGTGGTAGAGGATGATGCCACATTGGAAATCAACTAGAAACCTCCAATTGAGATCCACTAATAAAGGGGCTTTGACACATGGGTTGGTTCATGGTCACGGGAAAAGAAAAAGAACCAAGAGATGAATAACAAAAGGTGATCGATGTTCAGTGATCACAAATTCTAGAGGGTGGCCACGAAAGGCAGTGTCATGAAATCACTGATTACGATATTACAAAAGCCCCAGATGCTCAAGCATGTGGTCCCATGTGTTAAACATGGGGACCATTAGTGATGTTGCATTCCAAAGAATCAGCCCCCATCCTAAATATGCATACACCCAACATAATGTAATGTGGCATAAGCCATGTGGTCTTTAAAGTGTAAAGTATTCAAAGGGTGAAAAGCCAAAGGGGCCTAAAGGGATCAAAATTTGTTGTATTGCAACATTTATAGTATAAAGTGCTTATACTGGAGAATCCCCGATATCCCATTATTATAGTATAACAATTCATTTCATGGCCCCGATAGTGTTCTACATCAAGGCTAGAGGGATAAATGAGTTGGCAGAAATGTTCAGGATATATTGTGGGCACTATGTGGAACCAATTCTAGGTCCCTGTAAGTAAATAATTGAAGTTTGTTTGAGACCAAAAGCGACATGGAGTTGGCCTGGAGCGTGCGAGGCATGATGTGACAAAAAAGTGGCTAGACCAAAGGCCATCCGAGGAAGTGGCAAGGAGATATTTTCACAAACCATCATTTTAGTTTCACATGTTTTGTTATTTAGTTTTTTTGTTAGTCTGGTTTATTTTAACAAAAAATATATTTCTATTGTAATAATTGAAGGTGATAAAGCCTACACGTTGAGACATCTAGTCATGTAGGCAACATGATGCTTAAGCCTGAGATATTTTTGTAACTAATTTCCAAGCTCTCCCCATCCTTATAAAAGGAAGTAAGAAACACCTAAGAAAGGCTCAGAATTTTGTGAAAGACGACTCTTCTACAAGACCTTCCCTATTTTCATAAAGGCCTTCTTGAAGCTCGTTGTATTCTGGTTTTCTTAAAGAGATTAATACAAAGTTTATGGTGATTCCAATTGATTTGGATTGCAGTATGTTCTTCTCTCTATGTTTTTCATATATTTTTTTAATTCTTCATAGATTGCATGTCATAGTAGTAGCTAGCTATGTTTCCCTTTAGATATAAATTCATTTAAATGAGAAACGATAGTGGATAATGCCTATTTCAAGGTGGAAATCAAGTCTTTAAAAAGTACTCCATGGATCTCAGCAGTTCATAGCATCATCTCTTTATTGTTTCTCGCTCAGTCTTAATATATAAGATTCTTATGTCTTAAGTCCTATATCAAGGATTCCTTCTCTATTATCTCCCTCCATTACATATGTTTTAACCATTAAATTGCTACAAGCTTTGGACCTTATTTGGATGCCTTAAATCAAAGGCTATTTCCTAATTACTCTTCTATATCAACTACATTACATTTGGTATCTTTATGAATGGTTCTGAATCAAACTCATTTTCATTTTTGTGACATAACTGAAGTGCTACAAGCCTCTACTCTAAAATCTGTAAAGCAATCTCTTAAGATGTCCGAGGAACTAGTCTAAAATCAACCCAGAGGTTGTCTCTAGGAATATTTTCGATCTCCTGAGGTTCTTGAGATCCTAGTGGTAGAAAAAGCTACAACACATCACATCATATATAAGGGAAAATTCTAAGGTTCAAGTAGTGGAAGATCACATCGAGCATCAACAAAAATTTCTCAAACTCTTAAAGGATAACCTCACTCCAGCACATAATCGAATGAAACAATAGGTAGAGCACCATCAAAATGAAAGAAGTTTTGATGTAGGTGACTAGGTATTCTTACTACTACAACCATACAAACAAATGTCTCTCAAGTAAGCTAAGAAGGATAATAAATGATCACCCAGGTACTACCGTCCTTATAAGGTGTTGAAAAAGATTGGTACTATGGCATACAAATTGGGGTTTCCTGCATCTTCCTGAGTACACCGAGTTTTCCATGTTCCATTCTTAAATAAGGTTATTGGTGACAAGCTTCTAGTTCAAACAGTGTTTCCAGAACTTGACAAAGAAGAAAAAATAATATTTGAACCTGAAGAAGTCACAGAAACAAGAACTCGACTACTGCAAAATTGATCAATTTCAAAGTATCTCATTAAGTGGAAAAACTTATCTACTAAATATTCCACATGGGATGATGATATACAGAAGCATCCATAACTACTCAAGCATTGAGGACCACACATTTTTGAAGGAGAGGGGCATGTTAGGTCATTATAATACTAGTATAGCCCCTTATTATTATTGTTGGTGTAGCCCCTTATTTTTATTGTTGTGCCCTTACATCATTATTGTTATGTAGGCTCTGAATATATTGTGAGCCCTTAGACTAATATATATACAAATGAAGTATTGTCATTTGTATCATCATATAATTGTTCTTTTATGTAATGTAAAGAAGGTTCCCCCCTCGAAGAGGATACTTTTAAAGTCATTGATCTATCTTTTCATTAGTTAGTTGCATAATATTTCTCCATCTCAACAACATCAACCTCATGTCAACCCTTTGCCTTCTTCACCCATTGTGTCTTCTCCCCTTTATTCTTCATTTCCTTGTGAAAGTCTTGACTCTAGTAACCAGGATGATAAAAATAAGAAGAAAAGGAAGAATAAGAAGGATAAAAATAAGAAAGCAGGCAAAAAACCACCATTTTTGTGAGTGCTAATAATGTTAAGAAATGTTCCAACATACATTGTAAGCCCAATTCCACTGCAAGATTTGTAAGGGTGACCACCTTCTATTGATTCTCCTAGCATTCCTATTTTCCTAAAAGAGTGGTCTAAGGATTCTAATAAACTCACTATTGGTCCATCAACTAGTGACTTAAGGTTCCATGGAGAAAAGGGTAAAGTTAGGTTTCCTTATAGGTTATGCAAATGGAGTCATCAAACTTACCTTTTTCCTCGTATGGATGAAACCTTGAAATAATTGGAAAACCTTGCTATTTCTTAAGAATGACTACCAAATAGGAAGTCTAAGATTTCTCCCAACCTACCATCAATTGATGAAGTGATTGATCCAACTCCACCATCGGTAGATCCCACTCTTCCCTTTGAGACTGAAGCCAATACCACTCAAGTTGATTAACCATTAGTTGATGAAGTTGTCAAACTGATTCCATCTTTGATCAATCCCACTCTTCCCTTAGAGGGTGAATTCAATACCTATTATGTTTGTCTTGTTACTTCAGATTCCATTATACAAGGGGTTATTTCTCCTATTCCCATGAAATTCATTCCAAGTACTGAGGTTACATTATGGTATCATAGCTTTGAGTTCAGACATCAGACCTGCGAACCATTGTCACTTTTGGTAATGATATTTGTTATTAGATTGAACTAATGTAACTCGATGATTGGTTGAAACAATTATTATGGATAAACGAGGAGTTGGAAGCAATAGGTCTAAAAGAAAGTGTGGCATGACACCACCTTCATAGCCAACTCCTATCACCCCACCTACTAATAAGGAAAATTTTGTGGAGCATGAACATATTCCTGCTAAAGTGTTCAACTTAATGGGATTGTTTCAACAAATGTCTGATGTTTTGATGAATCATTTGGAATAGAAAGAGTGAGGTCTTGTTCCTTTGATTAAAGGGGCCCAAACCCAAAAAATAAACAAATGCATTAGGAACTAGAAAAAAGAAAAAATTATGGGTTTTTATGGTCAATTGATAGAGAGGTAATAAAATCTTGGCTTGAGAACATGGCGATGTGTTTTTCTCTGAGGGACTACACCTCAAATATGAAGGTAAGGATGGGAGTGTTTATATTGAAGTAAAGTGATTTATTATGTTGGAATAAACTCTTGACACAAAAAGGGATGTCTATTTAAGAGGTAACATTGGAATTGTGTGAGGAAAAATCATAGAACCTTACCTACAAGAGAAATTCATTGAAAGGAAATTGAATGAGTTCAATGCCTTAAAACAAAGAAACCAATCTATATTTAAGTATGAAACTTAATTAATGGAATTGCTCAAATACACTCCACACTTAAACATATAATAGTTAAGGGTAAATAAGTTTGTTTATGATCTGAATTATAACATCTAATAAAATGTAATAATTTTGATGCTTCGTCACTTGGATGAGGTGGTGTGATGACCCATCACTGTTGAAGGAGATATTTTGAGCATTGGAATAAGTGGGTCACCAGGGCCTAGAAGGTCAGAACACTTACTAGGAATAATTCAGATCATTAATACCATCAGAGAGGACTAGTCTACAACCAACAAAGACAATTAAAAGAGATCTACATCCCACCATATAAGCCTGTAGAAAAATAGTCACAATCTACATCACTAAGGTCAAGGTAAAAAACACAACATTCACATATGATACAACAATATCATCCTACACAGTCCTGTACTATAGGCTAACAAAAGTTAACACAACATTTTGGTTCATACCAACAAAGTTCCAGGCAAGCATTCAATTCAATTGATAGTGGGAACTAGGATCCTAAGAGAATGTGTTGGAATTGTGGTTTCCACACTATGAGAGGGTTTTCCCTCAGTGACAAGGTAATTGTAACCTAGAACAATCACAAGCCACAATGGGAGATATGAGAAAGGCTCATCTAATCCAAGCAATAGTTAACAATTTCCAGGCTGAGCACCAATCGATTGTACTTAAGATGATAGGTAATATCTATGGTAAGTTTTCTTGTTTTAATAGATCCAATAGCTATTTATTTTTTTATCTTACGTAATGTATTATAAAAATTCAAATATGAGGAAGTTTTAGAACATGAATTTTGGCACGTAGAGATGGCTGGTGGTATGAAAAGTAATGTAGGTAAGCTAGTAAGAGATTGTGAGATAGAAATTAATGTGTTTAAGTCTAATATATTATTATATACTATGGTCCTAGGATCATACGACATTTACATATGAATGGACTTGTTAGAGAAACATAAGAAAATATTAGACTATAAAGATAAGGTGCTAAATTTTTAGGATGATTATGGCTATAGGAAATCCCTAGAGGGGAAGAACCAAGAGGTATCTCCAATATTCGTCCTTTCAATGCAACTGATGAGGTGCAAGTGAAAGGGGCGCTAGTTATATACAATTGCATTGCTAGATGACAAAGAGGACTTAGTGGATCTAGAAATGTATCCAATTCTTGTTGAATTCAAGGATGTGTTCCTAAAAGAGTTACCTAGGATACCTTATAAGAGGTAGATTGATTTCACAACCGATATTAAGCCTAACACTAAGCCTATTGCAAAAACTCCATATCATTTTTCAGCTCTCGAATAAAAGAAATTACATATTCAGTTGAAGGAGTTATTGGATTTGGATTTCATACAGCCTGGCACGTTTTCATGTGGATGACTAGTGACTTTTGCCAAGAAGAAATATGAGTCCTTGAGGCTACACATAAATTATCATCAATTGAACAATGCGACAATTAAGAATCAATATCCTTTGTCGACGATAGATTTGAGATTGAATATTATCAGTTGAGAATTAAGGAAGAGCATATCCAAAAGACATCTTTTAGGACAATATTTGGGCCTTTTGAGTTCATATTACTATCTTTTGGGCTCAAAAACTCCCTAGGTGTTTTAATGAGCCTGATAAATAGAGTATTTAGGGAGTACCTAAACAAGTTTGTGCAAGTTTTTATAGATGACATTTTGATCTATTCAAGGACAATATAAGCATATAACAAAGACTAGTAAACAAAGCATTCATGCCACATGGTACCCGTCCCCACTGAACGAACCCATAAACCATGTCATACCAGGAATTAAATTATAGACATTCTACTATGTCCTCCACTTGAAATATTGGGAGTTTGGGGTTCCAGGGTGACGTCGCCAATCCTAAGCACCATGGAGACATCATCCTTTGTCATGCCATGTAACTATGGATACCACTATGAGTTCCAACCCCTTCAATGTGTGGTTTTCAAGTTATAAGGAATTCAAGTTTTTAATCCATCGCTCATATTGGGTGTTCAATCAACCGCACTACCATATCATCCCAACAAATATATCCCGATGGGATCAGACCACACCTCTATTGGGAACTTCTAATGAAAATTCTTTCGGATTCCATCTAACATCCATGAGTTTTTTCCCATTGATGACCCATATTTCTCCTAAGCGTTTGATCACCACACCTGGTCACGGGATAAAGGAGGGGTTAAGACATTCCTTAAGAAGTCTTGTACTTTAGACTCAAAGGTTCTAGTCCCATAATCTTAGTGATTGTTAATGTGATTATAAGGGCCTTCACCCATACATTCAATGGATTGCCTCTAACACACAAGGGCATAAGCCAACCCTTGCAGTAATCTCTCCTAACCTTCACCAAGACCCGACCATGACCATAAGACCACTATAGATGCATGTTCATATGTGTGTGTGCATAAACTCCACACTATCTCTTATAAGCTTTTAATCAAACTCCAACCATTCTTAGTCATATGTCTGTATATGTATAAACTAAACACCGACTAGACATGGCCACATAGATACACACATATATATTAACATAACATTTCTTCCTAAGCTTACATTATTAAAATCAGGGCCAAAGAGCGAATTCATTTCTAGTTTATTTATCTATTTAATTAACAACGATTTTCTCATCTCACGATACACATACCTTAAGCCAAAACTCTAGTCCTCGAATGAGTGTAAATATATTTAAAACACATGCAATACATTTTTCATGTTAGATTCACATACTTTGCCATTAATTTATCAATTAACAACTATGTGCCACATATATAATCAACGCATGTACCATGAGTACATAGAGATACATTAATCCTCCAGAAATGAACCATTCATCATCCATCGCACAAAACTTGGAATTATACCATAATTTGTTTTCCCCAACAAATAATTGGTATTAAATCAACACATTACACTGAAGAAAACCTATAGCCTTCCTAGTTCGTAAATTAGAAATAAACCTGCTAGAATTTATTTTAACATGGTATATTCATTGCAAGGATTTACCCATATCTTCAATGTTCAAGCATTCAAATGATAGTTCTGATTCAAATACTAATAAGGTTAACGCATTCCTTGCATACAAGCCATTTATACTAGGATTATACTCAATTTAACATAGGAATCTAAACCATTCCATTTCCATGCCTTGAAAAAAAACTAATATTCATTCAAACATGAATACCTCATTCCTCAACATTACAAACCTTGATAAATTATCACATTAAACAAAAATAAAGCATTCAGAGCATGAGAAGTGTAAGAAAATACTTATCTTTGATAGTTGAACCAGAAAATTGAGATTGGGACTTCAAATCTCCACCCAACCATAGACATGCTGCAACCAATCCTTTCTCATTGTAGTCAACCATGAACTAGATTCCAGAGCCTGAATATTAACTCTGTGTCCCAATTCTCAAGATTTTTAATTTATAATCAAAATACACTAAATATTTACAATGTTTGTGAGATGGGAAATTTTCCCAAAGGGATTATCACAAACCACTCTGCCCTTAAAGGAACATCGTCCTCGATGTTCTAATCCTAAACACTACACAAAACATGCCTAGTCCCAACTTACAATTACATCTTACACACATAGTTTCTTGCCCAACAAATAAATACACATGAAAATTTTCGTGGGTTCAACACTTTCTATGCCCCCCTTATAGTTTTCCTAGTGCTATTGTTGAACCAAATTTCAGCTTGCTAGCTTGCCTTTTTACTGGAGTGTTGCAAGACTCCCTCAATTAATGTTGTTTTCTCCTGTGCTCTTCTTCCATTAGCAAGCAATTCCTAACCCCTTTCTTCTTGGAACATCCCCAATGTGCTTCTGATTCCAATTGGTCATGATCATAACCCTTTTCAAAATAAAATATAATTTTCGACATCCCCTTCTTTGCTTCCCAGTCCCTCGAGCGATCTAGTCCACCTTCCATGTGGTGACTCACCTTCCAAGTTTAGGTATCCCCTTCTCCACTTCTCAGTCCCTTGGGAGATCCATTATTATCAAGGCTTCCTTGCGTTAGAAGGATTTCATAGCCAAGGAAAGTCCATGCCTCAACACTTGATATTGGTCATAACATGCTTCATGGTAATCATTGAGCACCATTGGGTGCTAGTGTCCCATAATGGCCTTGTTCTTGATATCTCTTCCAACATATTGTTGCATGATTTAATTCCTTTTTCACCACTGCTATATCCTTTCATCCAACTCCATCCACTACAACTAGGAAATTCCATGTTTTCCTACATCATGGTGTTGGGTCTTGTAATTATTATATTTTCTTTCATCTAATTTCTTAGTTTTTATAATAAATCCTTGTTCTTGTTGAATTATACTCCATTTTTTTTGCAAGCTTGGTAGGACTCCAATTTTCAAGATTTACATGTCCATTATTCACCCC
Organism: Pinus taeda; assembly: GCA_000404065.3. Lineage (NCBI taxonomy): Eukaryota > Viridiplantae > Streptophyta > Pinopsida > Pinales > Pinaceae > Pinus > Pinus taeda. Next base: position 83,050 of record APFE031427334.1, read on the forward strand.
ACTATAGGGGGGGGGGGGTAGAACAAGATTCAAACCCAAGATCTTTGTTTCTATGAGACTTCATTCCATGACCATTGCCACTTGAGCTACCGCAGGAAGACTTGTTGACTTATACTCTTATTTGTGGCTTAATATGATTTAAAAGCTCATAAAAATATATTTTCTCATATAATTATGTTTTAATGAGATAAATCAAAGATGTTTCTCTATAATTAAGCTAATAATTTGTTGGAAGAGATCTTGTTTAAAACAAGGATTATGAAGATTTATGAAGAATGACCATGTTGAAACAATTCATGGCTAATTCAACTGAATTTGTTCCAAGTGATTGAGGAATTGATTATCACACAAAGTTTTTGGTTTCTCAAAGAGCCAACTTAATTTAAAAATAATATTTTGAGAATATTTGATTGTTAAGAAAATTCCTTATTTTTTAAATCCTCTGTTGTAACTATCCTTTTTGTAATATATAAAAAAGGTATTTTGACTTTGGTGTTTGGTTGTGCTTTTGTAAAATACATAACTAAGGATAAATCTTTTGATTGTAGTTATCTCTCTGAAGGATTGTAATGCAAATACTTTTTACTTGATATTAGTATATCACTCTCTCTTAATTTGAATTTATTTTAGAGGTATTCTCACTCTGGGAAGTTTGTGCTTGCTTCCCGGATGAAGCACTATCTTAGTTGTGTAAAGTAAATTAGATTAGCTTTATGTTGTCTCTTCTTTCTGAATAGCTCTCTTTCAATTCATGTTATAAATGGTTATTGAAGAGCTTCATTTATGTTTTCGATAACAATAGAGTTCATTGCATTATCTCGTTGTGCTATTTCCTCAATAGATGATAGTTCCTTCAATTTCTTATTGTTGTTTCTGGTGAGCACTAGTATTGCATAAATAATGTTGCAACTCTTGGGGCTTTCTACTTTACTTTTATCAACCGGATAGTTTGTAACAAACTTGGAAGAGGTGGTACTGTATGAACAAGTACTAGCTCTTACTGTAGGCTGTCACTTGGTCAACATGCACAAGATCACTAGGAGTTCAAGCCAACTTCTATGAGTTTCCAAAAGAAGCTTTTAACTATGATGAAGGAAAGCTAGCTCTACACAGACTATTTAAAGCAAAACCTAGCAAACCCTAGAATGTAAGGAAAAACCTAGCAAACCCTAATTTACCAACTAACCCTATTTTATAGAAAGGGAGATGAAAACCTATGAAGTGAATGGTATTACCTATTGAGGAAGCAGACTACATCTATTCAAGCTATTCCTAGAAGGAAATGGAAAAGAAACAACTTTTTGGATTTTAATGTATTTTATGTGAAATTGTTATGCATGTAATTTGTCTTCTTGTGGATGTGGTAGTGATTAGTTGGTGATGAAAGCCAAAATTGGGCTTTGCAGAGGTATAGGAATGTTTCGAGGGGTCATATGATGCCTCTGGTAACCTTCTGGAGGTTTTCTCTACAATCAAACTTTAAAAAGTCACTTATAGAAAATTCTACAGGAGGATGCCTAGGGATGTTTTAGAGGTTTTAAAGGTGGAATAATGGTGGGAAAGGGTAGCTGAAGACTAGAGGGATGTGTTAAGGTGTCAGAAGTTCATCAAGGATGATTAGGAAAGCAAATGATGGTTGGATTTTTTTAAAAAGACGAGAGGACAGATTATGAGAAAAGCGCAAAAATTAGGGCAGATTTGTGAAGGGCTGTGAATAACCTGTGAAACATGCAGCAAAAGAGATGGTGATGGCTGCATAATTGGCTTATTATGAACAAAGATGTACTGTAAGAGAGCTACAAATCAAACACTGAAACTGAGCAAGAAAATAACAAGCTGCACCAAGAAACAGAACTATATCTTGTGTTACCCTAAATTCTGATCTAGGAAAATAAAATGCTGAACAATGTTATATGGAAAGGAAAGCATGCAAAGAGATTTATTGAAAAAATAGAAATAATTATGGCAAAATGGATCTGAAGAAAAACATTAACCTCTAAATCAAACTATAACACTAGAAATTGCATGGAAGAAGCAACACTGTGTTTTTGTGGCAGAAAGAGTGTCTTAACCTTAGCTCATGGTCCCAAAGGGAGGAAAGGAGGTCAGGGCTCTATTGATGGCCTTTTGGTATCTTTTCCTATCACTATTTAACCTACTTTAGCAAACAAAAATGGAAACGACTATGTAAGTCACCAAAAGCAACCTATTCTAACCAAGGAAAAAGAAAATCTATCCAACAGCAACTAATTCATGAACTAGAAAAAAACATATGAATACAAAACAAGAGGTGTTGGGAAGCTTGGGTTGGGCCCTAACCCAAGAGCTTTAGCCCTCTGAAAGAAGTCAATATTGGCTAAAAAAATATTTCGTCTCCATTATCAAAATAAATAGTCACATTACATCAACTGTCCACAAAAGTAAGCTCAAAATGAGCTGAGGAAGAGCTGCAACAAAAGTGCCAAAATTTGACTAAAATCCAACTAAACTACTGAGCACCTAAGCCATTCTATTTATACAACTGGAGCTGCCAGCAACTCCCCTAAATCAAGGAGGCTTGGCTCTCAAGACTAGAGATAGACAATAATTCTTCTTCACTTGCTCGGCTGCCCTCTTCATGCATTGATGTGGCTGCTTGTGATGTGCGCTTTCTGAAGGAGGATTCGAGGTAGAGGGTCATAAATGAGGGGGACACCCTCATACAAATCCTCTCTCTTGTTTTCCTCGAATATTAGCTGCCAAATGCTCATTGAGCCTTTGAATTTGTCCCAAAATTGATCAAAAATCTGCATAAAGCACACATTAGACTTCATGGCATAATGACTAACCGAATTCACTCTATTAGCATAAATATAATAAAAAAACATGCAATAAACTAATGATAATGGTGGATTAAGCTGAATTAGGACGAAAAATGAGCCCATATAATTACCCATTTATGGCACTCATCATCACCCCCTACTGAATGTGTTGGTCATCCTCTGAGCAACTAGTCCATCTCTTCATCTTTGATGGCCCTGATGGCCTCCCTGACATCCCATGCCTCTAATGTGAGATCCCCTTCATTATCATGGAATCTAGTGTTTCTATCCACCTCTTCCCACTATTGTCTTTCTTATTCCTCCTTTGTGCCCTCTAACAGTCCTAACAGTAGTGGGGGACTAAACTTGAGGTCAATCCAATGGGCCTTCAAACTTTGCATAGAGTGCTTGCACAGTGGCACTCTCCTCAATGCTTCCCTCATCTTGTTTAGGGAGTGATACTCCCTGATCTGTAGGTTGTGTAGCAGTGTGTTCCACCTTCTCATGCAGGCATGGATGAAGTCATCTCCAAGAAATCTCTCCATGTCCTCAAAATGTGCAATAGCCTCAGCCTGATCATTGATGTACTTAAGGGCACTTTGAGGATTAGTTGCAAGTTGTTGGTGTGTGCTAGTGAGAGCAATAGGTTCTGATGGCTCTGCTCTAATCATCAGGGGCTCATTCTGTTCTTTTTCCATCAACTTCTCGATTTTTGTTGCCCTTTTCTCCTCATGACTCATCAAAGATGCCATGGCCATCAGCTGCAAGTCCCCCAACCTAGCATTGCGGTGCCATAGGTTCATATCAGTGAGGGCCATGTTATGCAAATAAAACTCTACCAACTTTGCCTTGCCCTCTGCTGAACTATGATCACATAGATCCATGAACTGTATATAATCCTGAAAAGCCATGGTGCCTCTTTGTGCTAGAGTCTTGATATGAAGCTGTAGCCGCTGGTCCTTGAGGTATACTCCATATGATTTGGCTGTTTTTCTACATTGTAGTGCCTCCATAGCCCAGCTTGTCATGCATGCTAGTTGTGGTTACCTTTCTTGGAACTGTTTCCTTAACATTGCATTTTCTACTTCCAAGTGAAATCTTCTGATTACTTTTTTATGTCTTATGGTGCTCAATTCCTTACCCATCTCTCTCAACTTGTTCTCCATGTGTCCAATGTCCTCCACCCCTTTGGACTTGGCGATCTGCATCCATCTATGGCTCCTTACCCTTTATTTTTCTAGTTCAAAGAAAAGTGGGACTGCCAATTTCTATGGAATAATTTTTCCTCCTTCATCAAGGTTGTAATAGGAGCCTAAACTAGGCTAGGGATCAGGTTATGGTATCTTTGCTGCCTTATCCTTCCCTTTAGTGTGCTCTTTTTCCCTTTTCTCAAGTTTCTCAGTCTCCTGTATCTTTTTTAGGGTCTCCTATAGAGTAGTCTGCACCTCCTATAGGACTGTTTTTGAATCCTGTAGTTTTATTCTCTCCTTCCAAGTGGAAAATATAGGGTTTCCTCTTTCATAAGTGATGGGTTTTTGGAAGGTGATTCTTCCCCTTTGACAGTAGGGAAATATTCAATGATGACAGGCTCTTTTGAGGGTGGTTGTGGCTTCTCTCTTTTTATTCCTATACTTTTTTGAGCCCTGAAATACATTGATGGTTGCCTTCTTCTCTTTTGTTTGGGCTTAACTAAGGTGCTCAGCACAGCAAGAACAACTGTTGCTTCCCTTTCTAGTGTCTCAGGAGACACTTCTATCTTCTTCACCCCTTTTTCTTCTTCTTTTGTCTTTTCTACCTCTACTAGTTTTGTCTCCTCTAACTCTGTTTGGATTTCCTTCTCATCTTGCTTAGTTTCTTCCTTCTCTTCTTTAGTCTTTCTCTTCTCTGATTTAGTCTTTTTTCTTTTTGTTTTAGTCTTTTTCTCTTCTGTCCTAGGTTCCTTCTTCTCTGCTTTGGTCTTTCCCTTCCCTGTTTCAGTTTCTTCCTTCTTTGTTTTGGTGTCTTCTCCCTCTCTTGCTCCTTAGTTTCTATCCCTTCTTCTTCTTGTAGTTCCTCCCCCTCACTTTTAGAAGGACTATGGTCATATGTTAGGGCCTTTATATCATCTTCTCTTGTCATATTTCTGAAGATTTCCCAGGCTATTGGGATTGTGAACGTGTGGAGGGCTTCTTCCACTAGTAATTTAATTATTCCATGATGAACCAATTGGTCTCAACCTCCTGCCTTCATTTTAATGCTAGAATCTATAAGGGACTGTAGGAGAAAATAGCGAATACTGAGTTTTTGGGTGTGGGAATATCCATGCCATATCTCAGCTCATGCAAAAGTCTGAAATGGTAACCATAAACTATGCTATACCTCCCTTCACAGGAAATGTACTAGATAATTTGGTAACCAGTCTCATCCCAAGGTTAAGGTATAATTTTCCTCCTGATGCCATTTTTGTCCTTTACAGGATGCTCATTTGGTTGGAAGAAGGTTTTCTTGGCAACTTGACCCAGTGGCTTCTCTTCTTTACTCCAGGGTAATCCAAGTGGAACACTGGTAACCCTACTGATAAACTCTGGGATGATTTCCATGGTGAGACCCCTGAAAGTAACAGTGGCATGGGTCTTCGAGTGTGGTACCAAGGACATGGAAAACTCCTGAATCACTTCATCATACCGATGAAGTTTTTCAAAGAATGGCATTCAATTGGCTCTGGTAAAAATAGCTACTACCTCAGGATATTCATGGAGCTTGACTAAGTTTATAGGTTCCTGCCTCATGAATCCCCCTGTCATTATGTTTATAATATTTTGAAATACCTCAGGTGGAGAAGGAGACAACACTTTTTTTTTGCAAAAACAGGAAACAAAGAAAAAATTGTGTTTTCTTTAAGAAACAGGCATACTTTTTAATGCAATTCCTCTTCTTTTTCGGGCTTAAATCTCCCTTAAAATTGCATTACTCCTTGTACATATTAATATCCAAGGTGGGTTTTTAAAGAGCCTATCTCTTCAGGCCCAAATTTGAGAGAAAATCCCGTGTTTGCTCCTGTAAAATTGCTTATTGGTCCTCTTGTAGAAATGGCTGGAGGTTCTCCTATAAAGCCTGTTACTGCTCCTATAGAATGTTGATAATAGAATGATGGCTAAGAGTAATGGAGAATGATGGTTTCAACGTTGTGGGGTCACAAGGAGCTTGCTGCAACTAAGTGGAGAAGGATGGAATGAAAGACAAGGTGGTGAGAGTGTTTTCAGGAGGAGTACTTATCATGGAAAATTTTAGGGGCTAATGTTCGCCCAGTGGGCTAATTTTCCATGATTTTTCCACAAAAAGATTCGCTAATTTCCAATTTTTATAAAAGGTGATTCGCCCAAATTTTAGAATATAAATTATTTTACCTTTAAAATCCACATTATATAGAGCTAGATATAAAATCAATTATAATTTGAATAATTTTACAAATATATCAATAAACATTTTATAGTTTTCATATTAGGGATTAATGAGATTCGCCAATGTTTCTAAACTTCAAGAAAAATTTCCATCCTTAAAATTTTCCTTGGTACTTATGGCTATTTATGGATATTTCTGGTGGAGGGTGAGTTGGCCAAGTGTACATTAGCCCCATTCAGACTGTTGGTCCCCACTACTATGTCATCGTGAGTCTTCATGCCTTTTGCCTATAATCACTTCCCATCATTTGTGTTGGAGTTCAAACATACACCACTACCTGTCTTTTTTGATTTTTCTTGAGTTGACTAGACACATGTGTGGTGGGATCTCCGGTTGAGCATGGTCGAACTAGATGAGGGTAGCCAGTTAACTGGCCACCTTTCTGGTTTAATTCCAACCATTCCATTCATCCATGCAGTTTTTGAATTATACGTATGCAATAAAGGAGAGGGTTAGACACTTACCTTCAAGTCAAATGCTCGTGCTGCGATGTTGCTTGGTTCTTTTGATCCTGCATGCTCTTATTCAATTGTTGCGTGACTATATCCCTTTTACTATATGCCTTTTGTTGTCTGATGTGTGGTTGTTTTTCTTTTGCTGGTATCCTCAGATTGGATCTAAGCTACAGGAATCCGCTTCAACCTTGAGATATGCACCTTCATGCTATTGATCCTAAATTTTAATGGGACAGTGACTTGGTTTGTCCATATCTCCTAAACAATAGATTGGATTGACCTAAAATTTTATGAGCATGTTTCCATCATCCATATGGATCTCCCCATGAAACAATTTTTTAAATTGATATATGGATATGGAGAAAATTCAAAAATGGCTGAAGGTGATGGAGGCCAATTTCTTGGTAACTGTGCACTGGAATTTGTTGAAATTGCTTGAGCATGTAACTATAATCCATATGCAACTCCCCATGAACAGTTTTTTAAATCGATGAACAGTTTCCAAGTTAGAGAAAAAACAAATTTCTGCTCTATGTATTTTTGTATCAGAGCATCATGTAGCTTTTGGACAATAAAAAAGAATGAGCTTGGGTTGTAATGCAGACTTAGAAATGATGGAAGAGAGGTTCGAAGATTGCAGGAGGATTTATAAACCTTTTATGAAGCTTCCTTGTTCCCCAAACTGCTCTTAAAATCCATCTCTAGCTCTCTGTAATTTCTACAGGAGCCTCATGTAGAAAACACTGTTTTCAAAAAAGAAGAACAGTGAGCTGGAAAGAATGTCAAGAATGATGGAGAAAGGTGAGGGAAGGTAGGATAGGTGTTGTTATTGGTTTCAGAGCTTTCTTGGCACCTGCTACTGCTTCCTGAAGTTCTCCTACAAACCTGGAATACAACTGGAAATTCATTTTTCTATTTCTTTTTTCTTTTTCTTTTTTTTATGAAAGCAACTAGGGCGCCTCAAGGAGGTTTTCACCCTAATTGCCTACCCTAGGCAACTCTAATGGAGGTTTTCACCCAGGGATCCTATTCTCTTTTTCTTTTCTCTTCTTTCCAATCCATTGACTTCCTCATGGAGGTTTTCAATCCATGAGCCAATCTGATGTGCCTTCGAGGAGATTTTCACCTTAGATTTTTATTTTTTCCCTCTTATTTTCATTTCTTTGTTTTTTGTTTTTTCTCTACCCTACCCTACATGAAAAATAAAATCATTTTCAAGTATAAGAATAGTTCCAATGGAGCCATGTGCACATTGATATGATAGAAAAAATGATGTGGAGTCTTGAAATGTATGCTTTCACATGTATCTGGATTTCAGAGACCAAATGATTTTACTTTGAAGAGATCAAGCATAGTTGAGAAAGAGAGTACTTATACAACTTAATGACTATCTGGAACCATATTTGAATATAGTTGTGATGTTCTTGGTTCTTTTACTGATCTGGATCATTCTTGATGTCTTCTTCTATCATGACCTTCACATCTTCCTCTTTTTGATGATTTTTGTCTTGAATACGTGGAGGATTTGATGGTAACCATGAGGGAGCTCTCTCAATATTTGATTCTGATGTCTTCTCTTCATCAAGTGTAGCTGATGGTTCCTTGATCTTCTGTTTTGCATCTTCTTTTGTTGGATGTGGTCCTTCAATGATATCAATATAATCTGTCTTTTGCAATACTCTTCCTAAACTATGGTGAATATCGTTGAGCTTAAGAGGAGTTGTTTGGAAGTGTTGTACCTCAACATTGTAATTAGGTTGAGCTACTCTAATGTGCGGGTTTGGAAATGGTGGTTCCCCACTATATACTTGTTGGGCCTGTCTATTTTTCAGGTTTGGCTTTGGCTGGGAAGGCATTTGGGGTTGCCTTGGTGGAGTAGGAGGCAATGGTTGTGGTTGAACAGGTGGTGGAGGCAAAAGAGTGGGAGGAGAGTTGTACTAGGGCCTCCACCCTTGATCAGATGCATTCCACTGAGGTTTCGGCTAAGCATAGGGTTGAAATCAGTGGGTGGCTAGTTAGGCATGATATTTAGATGTGAAGGACCAAGGAGGAGGTGAGGACTAGGATGGATGAGTAGAGGGACCCTAAGAAGGTATGGAGGTGACTTGGTTGGGGTTGGAGTATGCCTAAGATGTCCCTTGCATCCCCTACTGGTATGGTCTAGGTCGATGCAGCCCCCTTTGGTTTATGTAACAGATTTGTTTAGTGACTCATGTAGCCCCTTGGTATATAGCTTTAATTCCAGGAAATGAAGGGCACTTATCTGTAGAATGATATTCTTCACAGACTCAACAAACACATATAGATTTCAATGGGCATTCATTCCTAGGATGTCTCCCGGTACATCTAGGGAAAAAAATGGCCAAAGCCCTCTCTTCTACCTCTTATTTCCTTTTGATATGTAAGGAATCCATTTTCATGGCAAAAATCTGCAGCATCTCACTCTTGAGGTCTTCCAACATGCTTCAAATTTCCCTTTTAATGGATGAGTTGGAAGAAAAGGTACTACTCCCAACATTTCTGTTTTCATCCATTGGCTCCAGAGGAATGTTTTCTTCTTCTTCTTCCCCTATAGTTTCTTCAAATATGTCTGGCTATTACCTAAGGCGTTTTCTTGATTACAGCCACCAAAGAAGAGAGAAGGTTGGTTGTGTGAAGTAGTGGGGGTGTTGGGCAAACATTTTCTTGAATTATATCTATTCCTACGAGGCATGAAAGGAAATATTTTTGGTTGGTTTTTGTTTTTTTCACTGATTGTACCTATAAAACTGAAATTGATTGAATAAAAAAACTGCAACTAACTAAAATGAACTTGTTGAACTCAAATTGCAAAACTGAAAAGGAAAGCAAATGAAATGCAGAAAGGAAAGCAAGGAAATGACTAATCTACTTTTTCTGAAATGGAAATTGCAGAATTGAAATGAAAGCAAGGAAATGGTTAATCTTCTTTTGTTGGAATGGAAATTGTAGAATTGAAAATGAAGAGGGAAATGACTAATCTAGTTTTGCTGAAATGGAAATTACAGAATTGAAAATGAAAGAAAGGAAATGTGGAAACTGAAAGAAACAACTACTCTACTTGTGCTAAAATAAACTACTTAGCAGAATGTTGCGATAGAAAATAGAAGAAAGCAGTAATCACAAAACACTCTGACACTTCCCTGGCAATGGTGCCAAAAAGTGGTGAGCACCAGTATTGCAACAATAATGCTGCAACTCCTGGGGCTTCCTACTTTACTTTTATCAACCTGGTAGTTTATAACAAACTTGGAAGCGATGGTGTTGTATGCACAAGTACTACATCTTATTGCAGGCTATCACTTGGTCAGCTAACACAAGACCACCAGGAGCTTAAGCCAGCTTCTATGAGTTTCCAGAAGAAGCTTCTAACTATGATGAAGGAAAGCTAACTGTACATAGACTATTCTACTTGCAGAAAGAGAAAAAAGACTGAAATGTAAAGCAAAACCTAGCAAACCCTAATTTACCAACTAACCCTATTTTTGTAAAAAGGGAGATGAAAACCTATGAAATGAATGCCATTACCTACTAAGAAAGTAGACTACATCTATTCAAGCTACTCCTAGAAGGAAATGGAAAAGAAACATCTTTTTGGATTTTTACATATTTTATGTGAAAATGTTATGCATGTAATTTATATGTTTGTGTATGTGGCACCGATTAGTTGGTGATGGAAGGTGACTTTGTGCTTTGAAAAGGTGTAGGCAGGTGTGCAGGGGTCCTAAGAGGCCTCTGGTAACCTCCTGGAGGCTTTCTCTATAATCAAACTTCAAAAAGTCACTTACAGGAAATTCTACAAGAGGTTGCAGGGGATCTATAGGAGGATCTACAGGAGGATGCCGAGGGTTGTTTTCAAGGTTTTAAAGGTTGAATAATGGTGGGAAATGGTAGTTGAGGACTAGAGGTATGTGTTAAGGTGTTTGAAGTTCATCAAGGATGATTAGGAACGCAAATTATGGTCGGATTTGTTCAAAAGATAAGAGGAAAGCTTATGAGAAAAGTGCAGAAATTAGGGCAAATTTCTGAAAGGCTGTGAATGACCTGTGAAACATGTAGCAAAAGAGATGGCAATGTCTACTTTATTGGCTTATTATGAGAAAATATGCACTGTAATCGAGTTGCAAATCAAACACTGAAACTGAGCAAGAAAAGAACTAGCTGCACCAAAAAACAGAAGTGTATCTCATGTTAACCTAAATTTTGATCTAGGAAAATAAAATGTTGAATAATGCTATATGGAAAGGAAAGAATCGAAGGAGATTTATTTTAGAAACAAAAATGAGTATGGAAAAATGGATCTGAAGCAAAACATTAACCTATAAATCAAACTATAACACTAGAAATTGCATGGAGAAAGCAACATTGTGTTTTTGTGGCAGCAAGAGTGTCTTGACCTCAGCCCATGGTCCCAAACGAAGGAAAGGAGGTCAAGGCTCTATTGATTGCCTTTTGGTATCTTTGACTATCACTATTTAACCTACTTCGGCAAACTGAAACGGAAACAACTATGTAAATCACCAAAACCAACCTATTCTAACCAAGGAAAAAGAAAATATATCCAACAACAACTAATTCATGAATTGAAAAAAAACATATGAATACAAAACAAAAGGTGTTTGGAAGCTTGGGTTGGGCACTAACCCAAGAGCTTCAGCCCTCTAAAAGAACTCAGTGTTGGATCAAAAAATATTTCATCTCCATTATCAAAATAAATAGTCACATTATATCAATTTTTTCACAAAAGTAAGCTTCAAATGAGCGGAGCAAGAGCTGCAACAAAATTGTGAAAAATTGACTAACATCCAACTAAATTATTGAGCACCTCAGACCTTCTACTTGTACAACTGGAGCCTCCAACAACTCTCCTAAAATCAAGGAGGCTTGGCTCCCAAGACTAGAGATAGACAACAGTTCTTCTTCACTTGCTCGGCTGCCCTCTTGATGCACTGATGTCGCTGCTTGTGCTCCGAGCTTTCTGAAGGGGGATTCAAGGTAGGGGGTCATAAATGAGGGGGATACCCTCCTAAAAATCTTCTCCCTTGTTTTCCTCGAATATTAGCTACAAAATGCTCGTTAAGCCTTTGACTTTGTCTCAAAATTGACCAAAAATCTACATAAAGCACACATTAGACTTCATGGCATAATGACTAACCCAATTCACTCTATTAGCATAAATATAATAAAAAAAATGCAATAAACTAATGAGAATGGTGTATTAAGCTAAGTTAGGAGGCAAAATGAGCCCATATAATTACCCATTTATGGGGCTCATCAGTTTCCTTAATTCTGTGTTGTTTTTTATTTTTTGATGTTTCCTAAAGCACTATTGTTAAACTAGATAACTTATCATATTCTTTTATGAATGGTTAGACAACTGATAAGCATATAATTTAGGTTATTTATGTTCTTTCTTAGCTATAACATTTATTCAATAATTAGTTGTGCATCTAAATTCCCTTTTTCTAACAATATTTGATTTCGTTAGATATAAAAAACATTTTCCTTGTTGATAATTATGATCATTGAATCTTCTTGCGTAATAACAATTCAGATTTTAGATTAACTCATATGGCATCAACATTAGCCCTTGAAATTATCTTGCATATACCTTGTTGAATGCTTTGATATAGAAAGACAGACCTGGGTTGATGAATTAATGTTTAGTACTTGGTTGTTTTTTAAGCAATAAATAGTTCTGAAATTTTGGTGTCATTGCTAAGGAGGCTATCAAAGGAGTGCTATCATACTAATGACTAGTTGTAGATGCATACCTAACTCTCTAAGGCTTGCATATCAAAGATGAAAGGTAAGAACCTGTGCACACACCTTAGTTAAACTTGTGGTGGTGTTTTCCCTCAACTGATAATTTTAGATCATATAGTATGCATGACTAGGAAATGAAATAGAGGTAGGAATAAAATAGAAATAAATCCAAAAATTACTTCTACAAGTAACAAGACCTAAGGATACATTGCGCTTGGACGATCAACCTTCATAGTCGATATCTTTCGAAAGGAAAAGTCTCAAGATTCAGTAGGAGCCCAATTGATATCCTTAAAAGGATCCAATCCCATTACCACTCCTCTATTAGAATCCCTTGTTGCAACTAAAGTTGAGATTCACAATAAAATTTTGGGATCTGAAGAAATTTTTCAGTCATCATCAATTGAAAATATTAATATTCCTAACAAGAGCAAGGGGTACTCTTGTAACAAAAAAGTAGGACGTGAAATGTGTAACTTAAACTTCCAACCTCCTGAACAAGAGCCTCTTGTAACATCGATATCAAGGGTAGAAATTGTGGTACCTAACTCAGGCAGTGTTGGAGAGGTAAATGCCCTCTATGGATAGAGGCGATCCCTACTAGCCCAGAACGGGTCTAGCAACAATCAAACAATGCTATCACGCAAGTTCCTAATTGCAAATAGAAGTTAGGTGATGAAGAGCTACTTGGATTCCAACGCTTTTGTTCGTAGGAGAGACGTCGCTCACACTCCTTTGCTTTGGCCGGTCACAATCCTCCACTGTCCTCGTGAATGGACACCTGCACACAAAGAGAACAACACAAACACAAGCGTGAAATCTAATATATGCAATTATACATTAGTCAGGAAGGATATAATTCAACATCAATCATTACAGCAATGAGAATGGAACCATAATGATAGTCATCTATTATTAAT
>APFE031427346.1:0-20675 GCA_000404065.3 Pinus taeda
CTTCCAGACTTGGTCCAAATTCTAAAAAACAATGTTTTAAATCCCATACATTGTCTTTCCTTGTATAAAAAGCATGTACGTGGGTCAGTCTCTATCCAACCTCCATATATGTGTTAAAACATTAAAAAATATATAATCTCCTTAAATTCGGGTGGAGTTTATGGGTTTTACCTGTTACTCACCTACTGTAGCCCATGGCCCAACTTTTTCCCAACTGAAAAACTAATTTGGAGAAGTATAAATAGACCTCCATGGTAAGGCCTAAAGGAGGAGAAAAAAATAGATATTGATATTATAGTTGATTACATCCCTCATAAAGTCGGAATAAATCCCTGTGCCTTATGCACTCCCAAGTCATAGGAAACCTTCATTTCCTTCCTGAGATGACCTTCATCCCTTTATGACATCCTTGTGTATACCTTTGGAGGAGGATTGTTGAGGCCTGGGCAAGATCGATGAGGAGGAAGATTTTGCTTGGAGCCGGGGGATGACTCAAGTTGTAGTTCTTTCGTACTTTCTTTAGTTTATATCAATATAGAGGTGTTTTCTTATTCCTAATGTTTATGGTATTAATACATTAATATATGTTATGATTTGCTTATCAAATATTATGTTAATGCTTATTTGCTTACATGCTTATATGACCTAACACCTATATGATGAACATGATTTCTATTACTATTGTTGTATATGCCTTGCTTGAATGAGTTGCAGGTTTTAAAGCATTAGAAGAAGTAGAGGCTTTGGACCCTACGGGAATGACCTCAAACATAGGACCTCCAAGTAATACCTCTTCTTCCTACTTCAATAGTTTAACTAGTAGGAATGTTTGTTTTCATGTCTCTTTATGATGTAAACCCTCTGATTTGTTAGGGTTCTCAACCAAAGACCCTAGGGTGACTTTACCTGTAACACCAATACTAAAGATCCCACCTGCTGTGCTCTTCCTGTTAGATGAACTCCCTTCCCAATTTGCATCAATGAAGCCTTGAATCTTCACTCCCTCTGTCTGTCTATATCATAAACAATACTAAGTAGTGCCTTTGAGGTATATCAAGACATGTTTGGTTGCCTTCCCATATAACTTGGTTGGCTTAACCATCACTTGACTAAGTTGGTTAACTGCATAACACATGTTCAGTCGTGCATTCACCAAATACATGATTTTACCCACAAGTTACCTATAAATAGTAACCCCCACTACTTCACTTGAAGTAGCATCCTCCTTCCTCCAGTTAACTACTAGAGGAGTCTCCATGGGTTTACTTCTCTCCATGTGAAAGCTTTTGAGTATCTCCTTGACATACTTTTCCCGAGAGACAAAATGTTCCTCATCACCTTTCCATACTTCCATACCCAGAAAGTAGTGCATGAGCCCCAAGTCCTTCATTTCAAACTCTCTTGCAAGATCCTCTTTGCAAGACTTGATCAACTTATCATCACTTGTCAGAATCAAACTGTCGACATATAAAATAATAATCAACAATTTACCTTCAACCAAAATATGGTAAAGGTTCACATCCACTTCACTTTTGGTGAATCCCAACCTAATGAAGTGGTTATCGATGCTGATGTACCAAGCACAAAGTGCTTATTTCAGCCCATACAACGTTCACTTGAGTCAGCACACATGCGACTCTTTGTTGAAGGTCTCAAATCCTTCGTGATGATCAATATAGACTTCTTCCTCAATCATGTCATTGAGGAATGTTGTCTTTACATCCATTTGATGTATCTTCCATCCCTTGTGCACTGATGTATCTTCCTTTACAAGTGGCTTCTCTACATCATCCTAATGTTCTTCCTTTGGAGCTAAAAGCTCCTCATTTGGATGAAATTGAAGATCCCTCTTAAGGGAATATCTCATGGTATTCTCTTCATTGAACTTCACATCTCTATGAACCACTGTCATCCTGTGAGATGGCAAGTACACCCGATAATTATGAGGTGTATCATTGTACCCAACAAATATCCCCAACTTTGTTGTTGGCTTAATATTTTTCTGTGCATCTTTGGTTACATGGTAGTATACTGATGAACCAAAAATCCTGAAGTGTCCCACATTTAGTTTCCTCATGGAAAAAGCCTCTTTCGGTGTACTCATCCCAAGAATTCGATGAGGGCTTATGATATGGAAATAAACAATTGTGTTGCATGATTCAACCCACAAGTGTAATGGTAGGCCTTGATCATGCAACATCACTTGTGTCGCCCATACAATTCTTTTATTCTTCCTTTCAACCACCCCATTTTGTTGTGGGTTACGAAGTGCTATCAATTCCTCTCGAATGCCTTCTTATGCACATCATTTTTAAAACTCATTGGAAACATACTCTCCACCGTTATCATTCCTAAAATATTTAACCTTCCTTCTATTATCTTTCTTGACCAATGCTTTATTTTCACAAAACTTTGCAAAAGTCTTAATTTTCTTCTGCATGAAGAAGACCCAATGCTTATGAGAAAAATCATCAACAATATAACATAATATATGTGCTTGGTCGTGAATGTTGTCAAGAATGTTCCACACACATTTGAGTGGACGCGATCAAGGATCGCCTATGCTCGACTGTCTTTGTCATGAAAGGAATCCTTGGTGTAATTTCCCAATGTACACCCTTTGCATGTGTCATCTTGCTCTAATGTACCCATGGGAAGACATGTAGAAAGTTGTTGCATGATTTTCAAAGTGCCATGGTGCAAGTGACCCAACCCCCTATGCCACAACTATTCGATGTCTTAGCTCTGCACCGTCTCTTCTTTCGTGCTCAAGGCAACACAATATTCTACCTCCAACATGTAGGGATTCTTCCCTCGAACCCCTATCCTCTTCACCTATCCTATGGCTATTTTATGAAGGAATGCCTTTCCCTTACTAAATATCGCATCATAGCCTCTATCCTCCAACATGGGAAGTTACAGATACCGAGTTCTTCTTCAAACCAGGAACATACATAACATCTTGCAAAGTGAGGGGAGAACCTGAATCCCTCTAAAAGGTAATTGTAATGAGCCCGATAATGTTATACCTCCCATCATCACCCATTTCGATATGCATCTAGAGATCCTTCTCCTCCAAGTTATTGAAGAGTTCTTTGGTATTGTTCATATGCAAAGAAGATCCATTGCCCAGGTACCATACACTATCCATCATTTATGACACCACAAAAGCAATGAGGGTAAGTTCCAGTTTGATTTGTGAGGCAAGAGCCTCACCTGTTGCTCCCCTTGAGAGCTTCTTACTGGCCTTCTTGACTTGACACTTTGTGGAAAAATTTCCCAACTCATGATAATGAAAGCACTTGACTTTCAACATGTCTTTCTTCTTGCCACCTTGACAAGAATATGATTTGGAATGGGATGAATTCCCATTCCCTTTCTTTTCCTTACCCGCTACGGCAAAATTCTCCTCATCATCATTCTTTGATGGGGATATGTCTCGTTGTTCCTCTGAATCTCTTCCTGTATAAAATCTAACCACAAATAGTCCCAATCTAGTAGCTTCTCCCTCCCATTCCCAGCAACTATGCTAGCTCTTGGGAAGTCTTACAAGAGCTAGGCTCACCATATCATCTTTAGAAACAGTAATCCGGACACTTCCAAGCTCATCCTAACAATGTGTGAACTTGGTCAAGTACTTCAGAATTGAGTCACCCTTTTGCATCTTGATATTTTTGAGTTTGTTCTCTAGTGACAACTTCCTATCGTCAATGCTATTTTGAAACGGGTTCATCAATTCCTTCCACATTTTGTATGGAGTGTCCTTATCATTGAGAGTCGAGACAATGTGGTCTCGAACTCCTTTGAGGATAATCCTTCTCGCTTTTGCCACACAATTTCTCCATTAGCCAGATATTTAGCATCCAATGCTGGAGGCTTAGGAATTTCATGATATATGAATTCCTTGAGGTAATTGTCTTCCATCATTGCCTCTATCCTATACTTCCAAGCTATGTAATTTGAGTTGCCATCCAAGGCATACTAAAGTCTCAGGCAGTAGAATGACATATTACTCACTCTGAAGTATGAACTTGCAAATTTGATTTCACTTGCACATCAAACTCAGATTCTCCTCTTATCTATTGTATTCAACTCTGATATCATGTATAATTTTACATGTAGATTCAAAATATAATGTGATATGATAAAGCACAAGACAAGAATCTACACTACTCTTTAGTGGAAACTAAAATAGATCCATGAAAACAATAAGCAGACAAAAAAGGAATCTCAATCACACATAACACAATATTTCTTTGGGGAAAGAAATTTCTCAAAACCTCGACTATCTATATTGCATTAACCAAAATATCTGAGAATAAAATACAATTCTTGTTTAACTCTTAATAATTCTTTCACTAGTACAATCTATCTCTCTACCTCACAAGACAGTTGAAGCCAACACTTAGACAATTTTGCTACCTAAAAGCCCCTACTTCCTTAAGAAATTCTTGAGAGAATTAGCCCATATTTAATTAGGAAATCGACTCTCCATAATTGCGCAATCCATCCATAGGCCCTTAATTGATTGCATGCACCAACTTTACAACTTGGAAAATTATGCAACTAATAGTACACTTTCCCTGAAATCTAATCTCAACTGGGTCTTCCTCTAAACTGACATGCATGAGTTATTTATGAGTGAATATTCAGTTAACTGTTGTGGCACTAAGGATGCACTGGGGCACTTCCCAACTACTAAACTCCTACAAGTTCATCCAACAGTTTGAACTAGTTTAACTGACTATAACTCTGTTAGACATAGTTATCTAATTACAACTCAAAAGAACTGAACCTCGGCCCCTAAAATTTAGGTATCACTCTACATTAATCTAGATAAACTTCCAACTAAAATTTCCTAAGTCAATTAAGTCAATTTAACATAATCAACTATTACAAGTTTCTATGAGAATATAATTTCGATTTAATTCATAATTTAATTCAAGGAAAAATTAAATTAGAATTTATTGTTTCTATTTTTAACACATAGTGAAGCATAAATATCATTATTTGATTCCAAAATGAATCTGTTGAACCTCATAGTTGTTTCCTTTTTGACACATTTTTCACTTATTTCACCTGATTTTGACCACCATATTCACTCCATGGACATCAGATAAAAAAAATAATGGCATGGCAGGTATCCATTTGTCTTGTCCTTCATAAATTCATAATGTTCCTTATTGTTAATATAATATTTATTTTAGTTACCAAAATAGGGTGATTATGCAGCTAACATCTGATTCTACAGCTAAGCTCATGGTTTACTAGGCTCTAGAGTGTCATATGGAGTGAGAAATATATGCGAATTTGGATAAAATGTGTTCAAGGATTTCCTCCTATCTACATGAACCAGATCAACATAAGGAGCTTCCATTCACGAAGTCAAAATGAAATTCAACTCTGTTAGTTAAATCAGGCGAGCGAGAAACAATATGCATGCCTCACGATTTTCTTTGCCAAATAGAAAATCATGATAATATCTCTTATGTTTGATTTTATTATTCTGTTATCAAAGTTTAAGCTCTGAACGTTTATGATATGGGTTTTATAAAAGACTCCGTAGCAGATCGAAAGGGGTGGTGATTGTTATAAGTGTACATTGAATATGAAGACTCTGTTTTTAATCTATAAGAAGACCTTTTATTTCAAATGCATGGCTAAGTGTTGATTTCGATTCACAACCATCTGTTTGTGGAAGTCCCTCTCAAGTAGTCATGTTTTTCAATTTATTTTTATTTTCTTCATTGCAATTTCCGCTTAACTCAGTGCATTAGTTGTTTTTGATTAAGTAGATGCATCTGTTAAAATGATTTCTCTGAACTGATCTTAGATTTTGTAACATGATTTGAATGATAACTTCGGCATATGGATTAACTAAAGCAGTAGTGAAACTGATAAGATTTTGTATTTAGAATAGGATTCAATTTTATAAAACAAAGGATTTATTTAGAGTTTGTATTCATAGTTGATTTATATATTCAAGTGAGCAGGATCTTTTCAAGCAAGGTTTTGATTTGTTCATCCAAAGAGTGCATTTGATTGATTCAAGTTTCTTACAAAATAGAATAATAGATATGCAATACAATTTGAAGAGTTTCATGAATTGAGTCTTATTATTTTTTTTCAAGTGTGAGATTGATTGTTGAGATAAAGAGTTTGATTGTTTTCATTTTGAGTTTTATTCCTTAGACATCATTTTCATAAGAATGTGCTCATATTTCATAGGATTAATCTCAATAATGAATTCAATCATATGCATTTCAATTTGAATAATTATAGGCTTCTAGCACATATAGAGCACTTACACTTTGTCATTTTACTAATCTTGGTCGATAATTCATGTAACAATTTAAGACAACTAAATTGCCAAACATTTTAGCGTCATTGTCAGGGAAGTGTAAATATAATTATTTTTCTTTGATAAAAAAAAATAAAAAAACGATATGCATAGGCAAAGAGATTATAGAGGTAGATTTGTAGTTAGAGGTAAAAGTTTAATTCCAACAACATCACTCACCCACCACGAGCTCGTAGTGCCACACCACCCACTCAAAATCATATTCCATTAGTTGGAGGAAAAGATAAACTTCATGAGGTGCTTACATCCGAAATCCAACCTAGAGATTCACCAACCTCATCAACCGAAGCAAGAATAGAAGAAGAAGATCCTACATCCCTAACACGAGGATTAGTTTTCCTATCTTCAACTGGAGAATCACTTCTAGGACAAGAATTTCAGATCCCTAATGAAGAAGAGCAGGAAGAAATTTATTTTAGCTTACCATTCATAGAAGAATCAGAACTAGAAGAGCTAGAAGAAGAAGCAAAAAACCAAATTTTGGAACCTTATATTAGTTCTGAAGACTCTACGATGGCTGGAGAAGGGGAAGCATACGTATAATGTTAATGGTGAACAACGTAGGATTGGAGGAGGAAGAGGAGGAAAGATAGGTGGAGGAAGAGGGAGATGTGGAGGAATAGGGAGAGGAGGAGTTAGGGGATATCCATAACCCTTTGGATTTCCTATCCTCGATGAAGATACAACAACTACAATGAAAAACATATCACCGTCCATCCTTCCAAACTTTCATGGATTAAGAAGTAAGGATCTTGAAAAATTTCTCTTTGAGTATGAAGTCTTGTGTAGATCTTATGATTATCTACTTGACCCTCAAAAGTTGAAATTGTTTCCAGCAACTCTTAATGATACAACCTTAAAATGGTTCATGGGCTTAGGAGCACAATCTATAAGAACATGGGAAGAAATGAAAACTACAGTCTTAGAGAAATATAAGGATTATTGTATGCCCCATAATCTTAAGGATGAAGTCTTTAAAATGATGCAGAAAGAAGATGAAAATCTTGAATATTTCATTGAAATATTTTCTTATAATGTCAAAAGGCCTAAATGCATGAACTAGATGAAGAGACTTTGAAAGATCTCTTATTAAAATCCATTGGAGATGAGTGGATTGATCTCCTCAATTTTATGGGTAAGGGAGATATTTCTTAGTTATCATTTGGAGACATGTGTAAGTTGTGCATACAAATTTCAAAAGGTAAGGCAAGAACTAGGAAAAATCCAAGAGATCGTCTCATGTATAGGATTAATAAATATGTAGTTGGGACTGTAAGTAGGGTTGAATTAGGTAATTTGCTTGAAAATTTTAAAACAAACATTTTGGGAAGTCTTAGTGAACAAATAGATACCCTTAAAGTGAAAGACACGAAAAATGTTGAAAATGGTGCATTGTCAATTTTTTGTCCCAAATATAGAAAGAAACATGCTCTAGGAAAATGCCCTCTTAATTTAAAAAATGTAGAAACTTGTGTTATATGTGCAAAAAATTATGATACAAAAGAACTTCCTTCAATACTAGGCCTTAAAGAAGTTTATCAAGAGGAAATGATACCAAATCAGATAGATCTCCTCTATTTTATTGCTAAGAGACCACGACAAAATTCACAACCAAATATGACTAAGGGATTTAATAGTCAAGCATTTTCAAAACCATCATAAAACAATTGCACTGCAGTGATGCAGTGGCAATCTTGGCCTCAACCTTGGGCAAAATGACGGAAAAATCCTTATGGAAAATATCCTCAACATGCTCAATATCAAAAACCTTATCCTTGCTTTCCACTACAATATTTTTATTAGCATGTTCAACCAACTCAACCTCAGAATCCAAGTCCAAAACTTTCATTACCATTTCCACAAAGACAATCAATTTCATGCTCAACCACTTCCAAATTCGAATAATAATAAAAATTCACAACCTGTTTACAATACGGAAGGACAAAATTTCCAAAATTACATGATAACTCCACTAGATATAAACAATGTCCAACTTAGATCTCGTAGAGTATTGGAGAAGAAGTCCCTGACAGTTATTCAAGAATATGAAAAAGAAAATGGCTTTAGAAAATAGGAGCCTCTCAATGAAAAAGAAAGTTTTTAAAAACAAGTCACCCCTACGCACTCTGATAACATTCCAACTCCTATTATGGAACAACCTTCAGTATCTATTTGAAAACCACCTTTTCTTGAAAGATTAAAAATTGATGAGGGGGTAGAAAAACAAAATTTTATTGCCTCATTATGATATTTTATATGAAATGAAGAAATTTTGTAAAAAATTCCTTTGCTACAAGCCATTAAGGAAATACCAATTTTTTCAAAGACAATTAGGGAGTTGAGTATTAAAAGACTAGGGAGAAAGAGAAAGGAAATCAAAAGAATTCAGTTAGATGGAAAAATTGCAGATATCATGATGAGAAAAACAACAATTTAGAAATATATTAACCCAGGAAGTCCCATTGTGAAAACACGTATCAATGGAATTGAAATTCCAAATACATTGATTGATTTAGGAGCAACTATAAACATCATGAGTAAACAAACTGTGAATCAATTGAAACTTCATAATCTTCAAGATACAACTACATTGTTGCAATTAGTAGATAGATATGTTATTAAATCGAATGGTGTATTAGAAGACATATTTGTATCCTTAGATTCTTGGGAGTATCCTGTTGATTTTATGATTCTAACACCCAAGAGTAATTTAGGAGGACATCCATTGGTTCTAGGAAGACCATGGTTAGCTACAGCTGATGCATCTATAAGTTGTAGATATGATGATATGTTTATTTATGATGGAATTTCAACAAAGAAATTCACATTATATCCTCTTGCAAAAACAACAATAGAAGTAGAAAGTGAAGAATGAATAGATGATGATATTGATATATAACCAATCTTTGTTACTTCACAAATCTAAGAAGAAGATCGGATTTTGAATTTAATGGAAAATAATGAGTCTTCCTCATATTCTGAATCTAATCAAAGTTTTAAAGAACAATGCAATATTAAATATTTATCATCTCATCAATTATCTTTATATTCTATGGAAAAATTTGGCAACCCTTCAATAGAAATCTTTCCGGAAAAAAACATTGAATATCAATACTAATATGGAAGAATTTCAAAAGAAACGTTTAGTAAAGATGTTACAAGAACATTCCTCCACTTGTGCGTGAGAATATACTGAAATGAAAGGAATTGATCATAATACTTGTATACATCATATTTACATTGAATAAAATGCTAAACCAATCTCACAACCTCAAATAACAATGAATCCAATTTAAGAGAAATTGTTAAAGAGGAATTACAAAAATTGTTAAATGTGAAGTTCATTTATCCAACATAAGATAGTCAATGAGTTTCTTCCTTGGTAATTTTTCCTAAAATGAATGGAAATGGAGAGTATGCATTGACTATAGGGAATTGAATAAAGCTACCTTAAAATATCACTTTCCACTTCCTTTCATATATCAAGTTTTAGACACATTGGCATGGAAGAAATATTTCTCATTTCTAGATGGTTTTAGTGGATATAATCAAATCCAAGTAGCTCTAGAAGATCAATATAAAACCACTTTTACATGTCCATGGGGAACCTATGCTTATCGAGTACTTCCATTTGGCTTGCGTAATGCACCTCTAACATTCCAAAGGGTAGTTTTAGGAAAATTTTTCTGATCTAATTCATGATTGTGTGGAAGTTTACATGGATGATTTTACGGTTTATGGAAATTCATTTGAAGAATCTGTTAAGAAATTGGAAAAAGTTCTCATTATATGTAAGGAAGAAAATATCTCATTAAGCCATGAAAAATGTTTTATGATGTTTACTGAGGGGATTGTTTTAGGACACCATATTTCAGGAAATGGAATTAGAGTGGACACATTTAAAGTAGAAGTTATTTCTAAATTTTCAATTCCAACTTGTCAATGAGATGTTATAAGTTTTCTTGGTTTTGCTAGTTACTATAGAAGATTCATAGAAAACTTTACAAAAATTGCATCTCCAATTTTCAAATTGCTCACAAAATACTCAGAATTCAATTGGAGTTCTGATTGCCAAAAAGACTTTACAACATTGAAAGAAAATTTATGAAGCACCTATTCTAAGAGGGACAAATTGGAAATTACCTTTTCATATTTCAATAGATGCTTCAAACAAAACATTTAGAGTTGTACTAGGAAAAAAGTATTTAACTCCTTATGTCATTTATTATACCAGTAAAAATTTGACTCCTGTAGAGTTAAACTATATTATAACAGAAAAGGATTTTTTGGTTGTTGTCCATACCATCAAACAATTCATACATTACATCACTGGCTATGAAACTTGTGTACATACTGATCATTCTGTAATTAGGTACTTAAAGAATAAATCAATTACTAATGGCAAATTTAGCAGATGGATATTGTTGTTACAAGAATTCAATATTACTATTTTGGATAGACCTGGAAAACAAAATACAGTTGTTGACTTTCTATCTAGGATTCAAAATGATAATAATGATGTACATGTAGAAGATACTTTCCTGATGAATATTTATTTGCACTATCTATTAAATCTCCATGGTTTTCAGATATTGCTAACTATTTAGCTACAGGGAAGTTGCCATCATATTTGTCTCCTCGAGAAAAAAGGAAGGTAATTCAAATTAGCGCATCTTATTCATGGATAAATGAAAAATTGTACAAAATAGGGCCAAATTTGATTATTCAAAGATGTGTCATAGAAGATGAAGCACCAAAAATACTAAAATCTTGTCATGATGAGCCCTGTGGAGGAAACTTCACTAAAAAAAGATCTGCTTACAAATTCCTTCTCTTAGGATACTATTGGCCTTTCCTTTTCAAGGATGCCAAAGAATATGTATAGAGAGGTGATAGTTGTTAGAGAATGGGGAAACCTATTCCTTTAGATGAAATTCCTCTGCAACCTCAAGTACTTATTGAACCTTTTGAGAAATGGGCTCTATATTTGTTGGTCCAATTAATCCACCATCGAGACAGAAAAGGTACATTCTTGTTCGCACTGATTATGTTACAAAATGGGTAGAAGCTAAAGCACTTTATTTTGCAATTGAAAATGTTATAGTTTCATTTCTTTTTAAGGATATCTTTAATCATTTTTGTGTCCCAAGGAAAATTGTGACAGATAAAGGTACTAAATTCACATCCAAATTGGTACAGAAGATAATGAAGGAATATAAAACAAAACATCGAAATTACACTCCATATCCTCCACAAGAAAATGGACAATTGGAGTCCACTAATAAATTTTTTGAAGCAATTCTCACCAAAAATGTGCATTTGCATAAAAGAGACTGGGCATAAAATCTTCCAGAGGCTTTATGGGCATACCGTACCACATGGAGAAACACTACATGACATACTCTGTACGAACTTGTTTATGGGAAGAAAATATTATTTCCTATTGAGTTCTAGATAAATACCTTCAAGACATCAGTTAAATTAGGTCTTGATCTATCTGAAGAACAGAAACAAACAATGGAGTAGCTGAAGAACTAGATGAGATAAGACAAGATGCTATTCAAAGAACCAACATATTCAAAAATAAAGATCCAGGTGGCATGCCAAGTACATAAAACAAAGAAAATTTCAACTAGGAGATTGGGCATTACTTTTTCACTCAAAGTTTAAATACTTTCAAGGAAAATTTCAAACTCATTGGCTTGGGCCTTATGAGATTCAAACTATCTTTAACAATGGTGCAGTTAGGATCAAAACCATTGATGAAGAAAGAGTGACATTCCTTGTAAATGGTCATCGATTGAGAATCTACCATAAGCCATTGAGAAAAGAAGAATTTGTTAAAAGATTACAAGACAATATTGATTTGAAGATGATTATGAAGGGTTTTCCTTCCTCTCCAACTTGATTTGTAAGGATTTTCGTTTTCTTTAAAAAAAATAATAATAAATAAATAAAATTGTATAAACATGAAAACCAACTCTGTTGGCATGTTTATACAGAAAATTTAGGGTGAAAACCAAGTAATTTTGGCACCTTAATTTTTCTTTTTCAATCCTATTCTAATTCTCATTTTCTTTTTATCCCTCTTTTTCTTTTTAGAATAAGTAGCTACAAAAGTGATGAGAATCTACAATGTTGACACAATTCTACAACAGATATTTATAGGAACAATCAACTGGGACAATTGAAGACCTCAACAGAAGAGGAAGATCAAACCTACAATTGCAGGTACCTGAAGACAATTTAAGCAGAACAATCAAGTGTTAGAATAAAAAATTCAAAGGTATGAAAATATCAGACATACCAATAAAGGTAAAACATTAGATTATGAATGACATAGACGTTATAACGCCATTTAAAATAATGATTTCTATTCTGAATTTGTACTGAGTTATAAACATTACATCACATATGAAATCAGCCAAAAAAGAGCCCAATTACCATTCATCATTACATGAACACTCCATCTTAACCCCACATACTCATGACCATTTAATTCCCTTTCCTCTCAACCCTATTCTTCAAATAGTCATTGTACTCTCTTCCATCTCATTCTCTCATATTCATCCTCAAAAATAATATCATTCCGAAACCCTGTCGAGGAAGCAACTATGGAGCGAAACTTTTTCCAACATGGGGGTTATCATCTGAACAAAGCCGAATGGGAGAAAGTTTATGCAAGGGTATCCACAGGTCAAGCAACTCCTCCATCAAGCACTAGATAAATTTCATAGAAAAGTTTGATGGCCATGATTGAGAGGTGACTAAATCCTTTGCTCGAGCTTTTGATGGAACAGAGGAAAAAATCAAAGACATTAAAATTGTGGTGACAAAGTCCTTCTTAGATAAAGTAACCTAACTACCAAGAATTGGTAAAATATGGTTCAAAAACAGGGGCATCGAAGGAAACGAATGGAAGGTATTCTTGAATAACCCAGGAATAGATACAACTATTTTCAAAACAGGTATTCCAGGCACAAATTTGAAAAATAAATGGAGAAATTTTCTATTAGTAATCTAGAAGTTAATCACCTATGAGGGAGGGTTCAGTAGTATGTTCTTTTATCATGTTAGATTAATGATGGATTTTCTGGAGGGAAATGAAACTAATCTACCTTATTTTCTACTTAATAGTCTAAAGAATATTTCTCTCAACAATAAAATGAAAATTCAATTCATTGAAAACACTTTATATCATCATGGCCTTGTAAAAATGCTTATTGAAACCCATCTTGAGAGAATAGAAGATAATTGGGATAGTTTCCTAATAATATATTATTTCAAGGAGTTAGAGAAGGAAGAGACTAGTGATAGTAAGATAAAAAGGAGCAGAAAGAAATTGCCAGAAAATCCTGTTTAAAATATCATTCGCAACCCTACTGATAATTCACCTCTCTAACCAGAAAAAATCTCAGAAGATGAAATTACCCTAGTGAATATTTTAGAAAACATAAAGAACAAAATGTTAGAAGAAATAAAGCCACCAGAAAGAAGAATCTTTCATCCACTGTAAGAAGAAGTTCCAGACTTGATAAAACAACGAAGGATTCAACTCAACAGTTATGTAGGTTGTTAATTTGGAAGAAGAAGAGGAGATGAAGGTTCCATCACCCATTATTCTTATACCAATCAATAGTCCAACAAGAAGAACACCATATATTGATCTAGTTCAACAAGAAATATATGACTACATTGAGTCTCTGGAGAGAAAAGTTGCAGAAAAGGCATCTTCTTCTACAATCCATGACAAAGAAATTCAATATAATAGTCCACAAGAACCTCCAATTGTGAAAACTATGAAACAAGAAGTATTTGAGTTGGAGACACTTAATAGACATCTAAAGAAAGAACCTGAGATATTAAAGGTGAAAAATGAAATTCAAAAAACAAAAAATGATAACATTATGTTGCATCTAGGTTTATGCTATGAAAATAACAAGAAATTAAAGGAAAGAAATAAATTTCTCAAAAGAAAGGTCATGAGTTTAAAATGTAGGATCTTGATGAAGAAGCCCAGAATGAGAGTTGCAAGAAACAAAGTAAAAAGAACAAACTTGGATGTTCTCGCCCAAGTTTCTGAGAGAGTGTAGTGGCAGAAAAAAATGTCAGTTTTGAATTTTTGCATGAGGACATGCAACGACCTCTGTGTGGGGGAATGTTGAACCTCATAGTTGTTTCCTTTTTGACACCTTTTTCACTTATTTCACTTGATTTTGACCACCATAATCACTCCACGGGAATTAGATAACAAGAATAATCTCATGGTATGTATATATTTGTCTCGTATTTCATAAATTCATAATGTTCCTTATTGTTAATCTAATATTTATTTTAGCAACCAAAAAAGGCTGATTCTACAACTAATATCTAATTTTGTAGCTAAGCTCATGGTCTGGTAGGTTCTGGAGGACCAGCTAGAGTGAGAAATATACAAGAATATGGATAAAGACGTGTTCAAGGATTTCCTCCTATCTACATGAACCAGATCAGCAGAAGGAGCTTCCATTAAAAGGAAAAGGGAAAGTCAAATCTGTTAGTTAAATCAGGCGAGTGAGAAACGATATGCGTGCCTCATGATTTTCTTTGTCAAATAGAATATCGTGAGTAGATCTTGTGATAATTTTTCTTATGTTTAATATTAGTATTTTGTCATCAAAGTTTAAGCTTTGAACACTTATGATACGGGCTTTATAAAAGACTCCATAGCAGATCAAAAGGGGTGGTAATTTTTATAAGCTTACAATGAATTACAAGACTTTGTTTTTAATCTATAAGAAGACCTTTTATTTCAAATGTGTGGCTGAGTGTTAATTTTGATTCGAAATCATCTGCTTGCGGAGGCCCCCCTCAAGCAGTCACGTTTTTCAATTTATTTGTTATTTTCTTCATTAGAATTTTCGCTTAACTCAATTCATTAGTTGTTTTTGATTAAGTAGATGCATTTGTTAAAATGAATTCTTTATACTGATCTTAGATTTTGTAACAGGATTTGAATGATAAATTCAGCATATGGATTAAATCTAGTAGCAGCGAAATTGATAAGATTTTGCATTTAGAATAGGATTCAGTTTTATAAAACAAAGGATTTATTTACAGTTTGTATTCATAGTTGATTTATAAATTCAAGTGAGTGTAATTCTCTTCAAGCAAGGTTTTGATTTGTTTTGATTTGTTCATGCAAAGAGTGTGTTGTATTGATTTGAGTTTCTTACAAGATAGAGTGATAGATATGCAACAAAATTTGAAGAGTTTCATGAATTGGGTCTTATTATTTTTTTGTAAGTGTGAGATTGATTGTATATATTAAGAGTTTGATTGTTTTCATTTCGAGTTTTATTTCGTAGACATCATTTTCATAAGAATGTGCTCACATTTCATAGGATTAATCTCAATAATGAATTAAATCATATGCATTTCAATTTCAATAATTAAAGGATTCTAGCACATATAGTGCACTAGCCTTCCACAACCTACAAACTGGACACCACAACAATTGGAAAAAAAAGAAGAGAAAAAGGGCTTTGCTATAGCCGTGATAGAAAATACACTAAGGGTCATAAGTGTGCTGAGAAGAAATTATTTCACATAGAGTGTGAAGAGGAGGAAGAAAAGGAACGATACAATAAAAAAAGAAGAGGGTATACACTAGGAACCAACCCTAGAGAAAGAAGAAATGAATCTGACCATATATTGTAATGCATTGGCAGGAATTACTACTCCTCAAACTCTCAATATAGAAGGACATAGCAAGAAGAAAAGGTAATAGTGTTGATTGATTTGGGTAGTAACCATAATTTTATTCATTGTAAGATAGCCAGGGAATTGAATTTCTTCCTATACCCAACACCAGAGTGTCAAGTGATGTTTGCAAATGGAGGAACTACAAATTTCTCTCGAAAGTGCCATAATATCAAGCTAATCATGGGGGAATATGTATTGAATAGTCAAATTCTATCCATTCTAATGGGTGGTGCTAATGTTTTACTATGAGTCCAATGGTTACAATCTTTGGGTAGGATAGCTTTTAATTTTCAAGAAATTTTCTTGAAATTTTTTTGGGAAGGAAAGGAAGTTGAATTAAGGGGTATCACAAGGAAACCAAGAGAAATAATTAGCTATAATGGCATGAAAAAATTTCTAAATAAATAAAAATAGGGCATAATTGCACAATTATGCTTAGAAGAAGTTCAAACATTGAAATCATCTATTTATCCAAATCAAAAAAAAATCTTGGACAATCATTCCAAGGTATTTGAGACTCCCAAAGGCCTCCCACCTATTCATGATCATGATCATGCTATTCATTAGATTCCAGGAAATGTTCCTCCAAACATCAGGCCTTATAGATATCCTTATGCCCAAAAGAGTGAAATTAAACATATGGCTATAGAAATGTTAGAGGCCGGTATATTCAACCTAGTCAAAGTTCTTTTTCAGCTCCAGTAGTTTTGGTACAAAAGAAGGATGGATCATGACGCATGTGTCTAGATTATAGGGAGATCAACAAGCTCACTATTAAAGATAAATTTCCCATTTGTGTCATTGATGAATTATTGTATGAATTACATGGAGAAATTTACTTCACCAAGTTGGATCTTCATTCAGGATATCATCAAATTAGAATGAAAACTGAAGACACTCTGAAAACAGAATTTAGAACTCAAGAGAGTCATTGTGATTTTTTGGTCAGGCCTTTTGGCCTTACCAATGCACCTTCTACATTTCAAGTTTTGATGAATTCCATTTTCAAACCCTTCCTTAGACAATTTACATTAGTATTTTTTGATGGTAAACTAATCTACAACAAGTCTTGAAAGGATCATTTTTAATATGTTGAGAGGGTGCTCAAACTATTGGAGGACAATTAATTATATGCAAAAACCTCCAAATGTTTCTTTGGAGTGCAGGAGGTGGAATATCTAGGTCATATTGTATCTCATGAGGGTGTTAAGGTAGATCATAACAAAATTAAATCCATTAAGGAATGGAAAATCCCCACAACGATAAAGCATCTATGAGGATTTCTCATGTTTACAGGGTATTATTGCAAGTTTGTTAAGAAATATAGGAGAATAGAAGGAGCTATAACAACATTATTGAACAAAGATGCATTTTATTGGGCTCCATAAGAAACTAAGGCCTTTGAACATCTTAAAGAGGAAATGTGTTGTTTTAATGCAAGAAGGAAGACTCGTTGCATTTGAAAGTCATCCAATCAAAATAAAGTATTTACTCAAACCTATTTATGAGAAGGAAATGTTGGAAATAATACATGCACTAAAGAAATGGTGAACTTACCTAATGGGGAGACACTTCAAGGTAAAAAAAAAAGCATGAAAGTCTTAAATACTTTTTTAAACAAATATTATCTTCAGAATATCAACAAAAATGGGTCGCAAAATGTTGTTACAGATGCACTCTCAAGAAAGGATGAGGATGTGGAAGAATTTCTTTGTTCCAATTCTATTATCCAACCCTATTAAATAACCAAAGCAAGGGATATATGGAATAATGACAAAAAAGTGTGAACCCTCATTCAAAAGTTGCAGCACGATCCCAGTACAATTGGTACATAACTGGAAAAATGATTCATTATGGTACAATGATCGCTTATATATTTGTAAGAATTCCAAACTAAAACAAAATATTCTTTTGTAATTGCATACCTCTCCCGTAGGAGGGCACTCACGATTTTTAAAAAATTACCACAGGGTCAAGAAGGAATTTTTTTGGGATGGCCTTAAATCTGATATTCACAAGTTTGTGGCAGAATGTTTAGTTTGCCAAAAAAATAAAGTTGAGACAATTAAGACCCCAAGTTGGTTACAACCTTTATCCATTTCAAGTCAATGTTGGGAGGAGGTTTCAATGGATTTTGTCATAGGTTTACCCAAGTTTGAAGGAAAGAGTTTCATCATGGTGGTAGTTTATAGACTTACCAATTATGCACACTTTTGTGCACTATATTATCCATTTAAAGTCAATATAGTTGCTACTGCATTTACGAAAACAATTCAAAAGATACATGGAAACCCAAAAATGATTGTAAGCAACAGAGATCCTATTTTCACTGGAAATTTTTGGATAGATTTTTTTTTTTTTCCTAGGTACTCAATTAGCTCATAGCTCATCTTATGATCCTCAATCTAATGGGAAAATTGAGATAGTGAAAAAATGTGTGGAAGGATATCCTCGCTGCTTTTTATCTGATAAGAAAACGCAATGGGTCAAGTGGTTACCTCTGTCTTAATGGTGGTATAACACTTCCATCCATATTGTAGCAAAAATGACCCCATTTATGGCACTTTATGGATATCATCCACAGTCCATCACATCATATTTAAGAGAAAATTCTAAGGTTCAAGCAATGGAAGTTCACATCAAGCATCAACAACAAGTTCTCCAACTCTTAAAGGATAACCTACCTTTGGCATGGAATCGAATGAAACAACAGGTAGATCAACATTGGAGTGAAAGAAGTTTTGATGTAGTCAACTAGGTATTTTTATGGCTAGAACCATACAAAAAAATGTACCTCAAGCAAGCTAAGAAAGATAATAAATTATCACCAAGTACTATGGTCCTTACAAGGTGTTGCAAAAGATTAGTACTATGGCATACAAATTGGAGCTTCCTAAATATTCCCAAGTGCACTTAGTTTTCCATTTTTCATGCTTAAAGAAGGTTATAGGTGACAAGCTCCTAGTTCAAACAATATTGCCAGAACTTGACGAGGAACAAAAAATCATGTTGAAACCTAAAGCAATTACGGAAACAAGAACTTGAAAGCTATGAATTCGATCAATTTCAAAGTATCTCATCAAGTGGAAGAACTTATTGACTAAAGATTCCACATGGGATGATGAGAATTTTATACAAAATCATCCAGAACTACTCAAGCATTGAGGAAACCACCTTTTTGAATGAAAGGGGCATCTTAGGTCTCTATAATAGTAATGTATCCCCTTATTTTTATTGCTAGTGTAGCCCGCTTATTGTTATTGTTGTGCCCATGTAGTCCCCATATTGTTTTATTGTGCCCATAGAATCCCACTATTGTTATTGTTGTGCCCTTACATTATTATTGTTATGTAGGCTCTTGTCATATTGTGATCCCTTAGACTGCTATGTATAGAGAGGAAGTTTTTTCATTTGAATCATCCAAGAATTGTCCTTTCATGTGATGTAAAGGAGGTTTTCTAGTATAACAGGTTATTTTTAACGTCATTGATCTATATTTTATTCTTTTTTATGAGCTGGTTGCATAACACAAATCTTCTCAACAAACATCTTCTCTTAAGTGCGAAAAAGGACCAAAATGACATTGCAATTATTGTGGGAAACATTCTTGTCTAGAGTTTTATGTTTTAAATAGATTGACTTATTGTAAGGAACAATGAAAGGTTTAACATCTATCATGGTTTCCCTTCTAAGAATTCTACTCATGGACATGTTTTTTCTGCTTCCAGATTCTGTTTCAACGCAACATATGTTTGTTCTTATAACGAGTGGGTTAGTGATTTTGGACCATCTTATGATATGTTTTTTTTTCCCTCAGGTTTATCTCATTAAGGATCAATGGAAAAGGTTCTTATGGAAATTTACACAACTTCCCTACTTTAGGTCCCAAGTTGCCTCCTCGGCCAAAAGGGTGAACCTTTAGTGTGTTAGTAATTGTAATTATTCTAATTCTAATTTTTTTTCAGAATAGTTTGTTTAAGCATGTATATTTATAGGTTTAAATTGGT
The DNA here is from genome assembly GCA_000404065.3 of Pinus taeda. NCBI lineage: Eukaryota > Viridiplantae > Streptophyta > Pinopsida > Pinales > Pinaceae > Pinus > Pinus taeda. Next base: position 20,113 of record APFE031427346.1, read on the forward strand.
TGATAAATTAAAATTTGAAGAGTTAAAATAGGTTATGGATGAGCATACACTCGAATTAATACATATGAACAAAAGCACCTCCGATAGGTGCCTTCAATTCCATAGCAGAGATACTTCAAGGTTAATATGGAAAATATTTAGAAGAAGGATATGCCAAATCAATAGCGTTGGTTTTCAACAACACAAAGAAGGAAAAATATATTAAACATTAATTAAAATAAATTTGGTATTCCCCATCAACTTAATAAGTAGAAATCATACTAAATTTTTATGAAGTAATTCATTATATGCATGAACATAGTGAATGCACCGTGTCAATTAAATAAGTGACAAAATAATTACAAACCCTATAAGATTCAATTTATGACGTATGTGTCCACTACAATAGATCAGTGATAATAAATGTTCAACCAACCTCAATTTTTTAGGAAGATACACTAATCAAACCCTAACAGAAACTTTAACTATACCGAGGAAATAATGTATATCTCAATGTAACAAATTAGTGACACGTTAAAGTAGTTAATAAAACATCAATATGAGATCATGGTAGGAGAATTATT
>APFE031427347.1:32290-44126 GCA_000404065.3 Pinus taeda
GAAATGAAATACATATATAAATAGAAACACAGACCTACAACTAAAACATAACTTCAATTCAATAATAATAAAGTACTAAAAATTGTTTTAACTAGCTTGAGTGCTGGTAGCTTATCTATGAGAAGAGATGTGGTGGCCACATGTCTTTTGAGCTATGTTACAATGAAGCTTAGAGGCCAATTTATTATTGAGAAACAATAGAAAACCCTAAAAATCTAAAAACCTAATCCTAGGAGATGAAGGGCCCCATTGGGTAAATTGGTACATCAACTTCCTAGGTCGTAATTTTGGCATATCATATTTTTTTAATGTGTACGATACCTCGTTAGAAATATTTATCCGAGAACTACAACTTTCAACTCCAATCCCTATTGAAAAATAAAAACTTTCCCTTTTTCCAAACAACTGCCGTTTAGGGCCTCAAAACGAGTCCAAATGTTCATGACCCGAAAAAACAACCAAAAATAGTAAATTGTGCTACAATTAAGGAAACTGAAAGAAAAAATATTGGGGGTCCAAGTGGAATAGGCGAGTGGCCACCAATATCCACCTATACCAGTCCTCCCCCCTTAGGAAGCAATGGTCCCCAACACGTTGAGTGCCTCCATCAGACGGGGAAATTTTTGTTGAGCTTGGTCCATGGTGAGCCACTTTCCTTGGTGCAAGAGTTGGCTAGATTTGATAAATTTGGACAGTTGGATCTTCTATTGGCGAGCGTTCATGATGTGTGTGTCCATGATTTGATCAGTTGCGCCTTGTTCCATACAGTTTGGGTTGATCTCTTTTGGTTTTAGTTGTTCTACAATGTCTAATGTGTCCAACAATGGTGGAAAGTATGGCCGAAGGCGGTCCAAAGAGAATAGTGAGTGTAGGCTGAGGAATGAGGGAATGTTGAGCTTGAAAGCATTGTCTCTCATAGCCTTGGTGATGGTGTAAGGCGCGTATCGAACTGGTCAGAGTTTTTGATGGGCTCCAACAAGGCATTATTTCTATAAATGCAACCAAACTTTGTCATGTGGCACCTGATGTTGATTATGGCACTTCTTGTCCTTTGGATTGGAATTATCCAAGATGTCATGCACCTACTAATGGACGTGTTGGATGCATCCAAAACCTGGTTTATTTATCATCCTTGGACTGTACATGTGTGAATTTTGTCTATGTAGTCACATGAGGCATGACAACATCAATCAAATAGAATGGTTGAATTCCCATAGCCACTTGATAGGGACTGCGACTAGTAAGGCTATGGAGAGCTCTATTATAACATTGTTGCACATAAGGAAGGCTCTTATCCCATATTCATGGAGGATTGGAATCGTAAATGCATATTATGTGCACTATCATCCCGTTAATGACCTCTGTTTGGCCATCAATCTAGGGGTGGAATGCATTTGACTTTGTGAGCTTGGTGTCCAATAACGTCTAGAGGCTCGACAAAAATGTGCTCAGGAACCTGCTATCTTGGTTTGATATAATGGTCTGTGGGGTCCCAAAATGTACCCACACTCGTTCAAAGAAGATTTTGGTAGCGTCCTCTACTGTTATACTCTTCTTGGAAGCTGCTAATACAACCTTCTTAGAAAATTTGTCTACAAACAAAAAAAACATAGTCATTACCATGCTTGGTAGAAGGGAGTACAAACAAATAATCCACGGAGATGGATTTCCAGGGTTGGTTGCAAGTAGGAAGAGAAGTGCACAAATGTTTCTTCTTGATGGTTTCCTTGGTGATGGCGCAAACAATGCATGATCTGATATATTTTCCATCATCTTGTCGGAGTCTTGGCCAATATGTTTTTTTAGTACGACCATAGTTTTCTCCACATCAAAGTGTCCTCTGACTTGACTATAGTGTGTCTCGCAAGTCAGTTTCTCGCACTCACTTGAAGGAACACAAAGGTGGCCCAAGTAGCATAATAATGCATCCTAGAGGTGGAAATTGGAACTTTCTTTCAATCCACTAGCATCTGGTATGTGATGGTGAACTCTGGATCATTCTTATATAGTTACAACCATCTAAAGGTATCTTGGCCACAAGAGTTGAGAACAATAGTTAATGCTGCAATTGGGAGCCAATTGAGGCAATATGCAACATGATTGGTGTTGCCCTTGTATTTAATGTTGAAGTGGAATTGTTGCAGATATGTAGACCACTTGTAATGGCGATTGCTCTATAACCTCCCTTGTGTTTGTATAATTTGAAGAGGTTAGTGATCTGTGTGGATGATCGTCTCCTTCCCCATAATGCAATGTTTCCATTTTGGGAAAACTGCACAATATAATGCATCTCTTTATCATAGGTGGGGTACTTCCAAATTATATCAGAAATTGTCTCACTATGATAGGCCACTAGATTCCCTTGCTGGGTGATGTCTGCGCCAATACCATAATCACGGGAATCTATCTCAATTTGGAATGGTTGTTGCAGGTTTTGCAATGTGAGTACAAGTGCAAAGAAGATGTGGTGTGTCAAATCAACAAACTCCTTTTGTTGGCACTCGGACTAAGAGAAATTTTCTTTTGCACCGCCCTTGGTAACCTGACTTGAAGGCCAAGTGATATGGGAGAATCCCAACATGAACATCTGATAAAAATTGGAAAGACCCAAAAGATGCGAATCTCTATTAAAGTGGTAAGGATGGCCTATTCAAAATGACATGGATCTTAGCAGGATCCACATGCACACCTTTCTCATCTATGCTTTAACCTAAATATTGGACCTGTATCGTGCCAAAGGTGCACTTCTCCAAGTTGGCACATAGTTTGTGTTTCTATAGGCTTTGAAGGACCCGTTGAATGTGTTGCAAGTGCCCTTCCCAACACTTCTTGAATATCAGTATATCATCCATTTATACAACCACAAACAAGTTGGTGAAGGTTCGAAATATGTCATCCATCAGCCTCATAAAAGTTGCAGGGGAATTTGTCAACGCAAAAGGCATGAACAACCATTCAAAAAGTCCCTCCTTTGATTTGAAGGTAATCTTCCATACATATGTGGGATCTATTAGAACCTGGTGATAGTAATACTTCAAATCGATCTTTCTAAAATAATTGGCTTTCTTGAGCTAGTCAATGAGCTATTCAAGGTCATCAATTAGTAGGATTTTATACATGTACATGAGAATTATTTTGTCTAGTGCCCGATAATAAATGTAGAGCCTACAAGTTCCATCCTTATTTTTTAATCATACAATTGGGATCCCACAAGGTAAGGAACTTTGTAAGATGTATCATTTTTTGCAATAGCTCCTAGATGTGGCACTCCGTCTCTTCATTTTCTAGAATGGAGCAATGATATATCGTTCCATTGGGTAGAGGTGCTCCGAGCGTCAGATAAATTAAATTATTGACCTGATAGTACAAGGGTAGCCCTGTGGGTGAGGAGAAGATGTCCCTATATTCTTCCACGACCTTATCCACTTGCTTCTAATACATGGAGGAAGCCTTTGCTGGGGCCATAGATGTGATCATGATCATTCCCTTACATTTAGAGAAAATTATAAAGAAAACAAATATTTGAGTCTAGGAGGTGATCTTTCTGCATTGCTTAGCAGAGATCAAAGAGATGGCAGTAAGCGAGGCTACGTCTGGTATCTTGTATAATTTATGTACCAAAGTAATAATAATGGTATGAAACCTAGATTTTTACACAACAGTATGCTTCCACAAGTATGGTTAGCTTAATAATACATCACAAACATTAAGAGGAGCAACACAAGTACCTCATCTGTGAAGGGTTTGATGTTGTAGGGAAGATGTAGCTGTTGGCTGATGTAGAGATCTCGTCCTTGGTGGAGCGACCTAATGGTGTCTGGATGTGGGTGTAGTGTGGTCGATAAGATGAAATTCTTAATGACCTCTACTGAGATGAGGTCCTTTTGGATCTCACTACCAAAAGCAATCTATAGCAGAGACCCCTCCACCCATATTTGAGTGGAAGAGACTACTCCCCTTTCTTTGGATCTTCAAGCTCAATATTTTGGACCTTGGTGGTGGAAATGGTGGCATTAGGCTTTGCAATAATAATATTCTTCCCTTTGTCAATCCCTTTCTCAGGGTCTGACTAAGAGTTGAAACATGCATTTGGCTCTAAAGCCTTTAGCTTGGACACTAGTGACTACTTGGCGTGAAACTCACTTCTGTTGTGAGTGGAGCTCTTGTGGAACTCACGCCACTCTATGTGCACTTCTTTATCTTCATGGTGCTATAATTTGTTGGTGGATCCAATGGGTTTTCTTAGGCCACCCAAACTTGGCTTTATCCTTTGTTGTGTGACTTGGGGGCACCTTTTCCTTGCTTCAAATTTGCAGACCCAAAGTCTTGCTTCTTCTATTTAAATTTCTACATGATCTTAACAATGTATCGGTAGGCACCCGGATGTGGGTGAAACATTAAGGTATTAATGAATTCACTGGAGGATGGTGGCGAGGGGACGGGCCACTTGGCTGATGGAACCCCTCCCGATACCACCCTGAGGCGCCTTCAAGACACTCTGCAGGCTACATTCATTACAGGTCTGGATCAGAAAAAAGTCATTTACTATTGGGTTATGGAGGTACCTCGATTCATTCCTTCACTGTCTCCCCTTCTCTGCTGCAACTGTCTGCCTCAGGCCTATGAGCCCAACCTTCGCACTACAACTGGCCGTCACTGCTGGATTGTTTGCTGTGCGGATTTTGGTAGTGGATTTCATCATTCTCATTCAGCTCTTTGCATTCTAATCTCTACCCAGAACGACCCTGTTTCGCCTCACAATTCCTCTCCTATTTCTCCCTCTGTCATTGTCCCTCCTGTCACTGCTCCCTCTGAGTGCTCAACCAGTGACATTAGCATGGTGAGGCATTGTATGAGAAATCGTAGGCGAGGAACTAGGGGAGGAAGTTCTCATCCTCTGGTTGAGTGCGCCGCCTCCTCTCCTTCCCCTGAACTGCATCATCCTCCAATTATTGGGGCGGGTGGATATCATAGTACTAGAAGTGGGTGAGATTGGGCTCGTGCTTCAGGTGCTATTCATGCCGATTTTTCTATCCACCCTGATAATTTTCCTCCGCCCCTTCAGCCCACTCCCCACTCTACCCAATTCAGGTTCTGTATCTCCCTGAATAGGCCTGTCAATACCACTACTATCTCCATCTTCTTCTTTGAAGAAAACACTCAGACAGCCTCTCAGGTTGACAATTCCAACTTGCCGCAGGAGGGTGCTCCTAGATGTAGTAATTGAAGAGATACTGGAAAGAATGGGATGGATGAGAGCCTCTTCACCTCATATGGACTGAACTTCGATGGCAATTAGCATGGTGAAGGGGACAGCTCTGCTGCCACGCGCCCCTATGGTGGTTCGAGTCATGAAGGGTCTACTATGCAGGTTGCATCTGGCGACGGGGGAGAGACTCACGGCGGTGGTGGAGAGCCACATGGCAGTGTTTCCAGGGACGTGGCGAATGAGTGGGTATGCCCAATCATCAAGGAACCCATCCTGGATGACTTCATCTAGGATGACGTGGCTTCCAGGTGGTAGGACGTGGTAGACAAAGAATCGGTAGGGGTTGTCTGGTGTTAGAATGTGGCCGGCTGTGGCTGCCCAGGTGTTTTCTATTTGGTCATTTTGTTTTTTGCTAGTTTTGTATGGATTCTGGTATCCTATCTAGATTAAATGTCAGGGTATCGTCTTATTATCTCTTTTGTGGGTTCTAGACTCAAGAATTGCTACCATTTTTGGGGTTTATGCTCTCGTTGGACTGGTTTCCCCAATGTTGGGGTAGTCCAGATTTTGTTGATACTCTACGTTAAACTTGGTCGAGGCTTTGTCCTCTCTGTATTTTTATGTACATATTAATAGATTACTTTTATTAAGAAAAAAAAACAATGTATCGGTAGGCGATGCTAAACAAGGAGCTTGAAAAGCACTCCATCTCACCTTGGATATATTTGTGTAGACAACCCAGTTACTTGAGTACCATATGTTGCTTAGAATCCTTGATACCCAACTTTGTGCGAAGGGTATAAAAAATATTTGTGAACTCCGACATGTCTGGGTCCCTTCCTTGCCACAATGTTTCCCATTTTATGTGCTTATCTTCATAGCTACCGATAGGGTAATATTGTTCCTTGATGGTGCCTTAGAAATAACTCCAAGTGGGTGTGGCTGAAAACAGTGAGGGTTCCCTCTCATCCTTATACTCACAGTAGTTTTTCCACTAGTAATTGATGTGGGGGGCTAACTTTGAGGATTGCAAAAGTAATCCTTTTCCTATTGGAAAATTGTGCACTGAAAAATATCGTTCCCACAGATTTAACGATTTACCTATGACATCTACATCTATTTGGACTTCAAATATGGGAATGTCAAATTTGACTTGTACCTTAAAGGTAGTGGCACTTCCAAGGTTGTTATTCGATGAAGATGTGTCTCCTATGGGCATCAATTGAAGGATCTAGGAAATTTTTTCCATCATATCATTCCTTTGTCAATTGAAGAATTTTTAAAAGAAATATTTTGAAAGGATCTCCTTCTCCCTTGTTTTTATTTTATTCTACCATATGAGGTCATTGGGGGCGAGTCTTGCAAAAGTTCAATGAGTTCAAGCCCTAACTCCTTATACCCCGACCTCGTTAGGGACATGCATAGAAAAAAAGGAGAAAGAGCATACCACTTTCATACCATTGATACAAATTTATGAAAGAATGAAATGAAATATAGGTCTAAATATAAACACACAACTACAATGATAACATAACTTTAATTCGTTAATAACAAGGTACTAACAACTGTTTACATTCATAATGGAGATAAAATAGCTCGGGCGATGGTAGGTTATATTTGAGAAGAGAGGTGGTGGCTACATCCCTTCTGAATTGTTTTACAATGAGGCTTCGAGGCCTATTTATTATTGAGAAACAATGGAAAACCCTAAACATCCAAAAACCTTACCCTAAGAGATGAAGCGCCAAATGTCTGTGGACCCCATTGGGGTAAATTGGTACATTAAGTTCTTGGGGTTGTAACTTTGGCATATGATCTATGTTTGACAAGTATGATACCTCGCTAGAAATATATATGTGAGGACAACAAATGTTTACTGCAAACTCCTATTAAATTATCCAAGATTACCTGTTTTCCAAAAATATGTCATTTAGGGCCTCAAAACAGCTCCAAAAGTCCAGGACCAAAAAACCTGCCAAAAATAGTAAATAGTGCTACAATTAAGGAATTTATTGAAAGAAAAAATGTTGGGGGTCCAAGAAGAATAGGCGAGTGGCCACCAATATCCACCAAGATCATACTTATGAATGAAGGTCACTATTTTATAACAAAGAAGATCATGTGTTAAAGTGTAACCCTAACATTTACTGTCTTCCCCAATTTCATAGAGGACTTTTATAATGCTTTAATTCAGATTTCATAGTAGTGTGGTTAGTATGGGCACTTAGTTGATATAAGTTGCTCAAATATTTACCTATATGCCTATGACATGTATCGACCACATTTATTAATGTGGTTGTGCTAGCAATTTGAATTTGCTGTATTTTTAGTAATTTCTTTATTTTATGATGTTACATCTTAAATATTAATATTATTTTGTTAATGATATTGTGAAATTGTGGTAAATAAATCTCATTTTCATTAAGCTTATCAAAATATGTGTGGAGATTAATCTTTTTCATTGAAACATATCAAAATAATATGAAGCAACTTCTTTTCTTACTAAGTACTCTTACCTATTAGGGCACATACTAGAACGTTGTCTTAGCTTGAAAGGATTTAATGAGATTGTATGTCTTCACAAACATTATCTATCTATCTTTATCCAATTTGAATACTCGGATTCTCATGCTAGGTTCTTATGAGTGTCTTTGGAAAGGAAACACCGTTTTAGAAACTTGTTTTCAATGTGTGATAATTTCCTCAATTATCATCACGAGATTTCATAGTAAATGTTAGTTGATCCCTCCATAGATATACAACATATAATATCAAAATTATTTTTTATTGCAAATATTCCTCTTGTAGGGGACTTCAATACAAGAACTAGTTTCATGCATCATATAGGGAATTCCCTTTACTTCTATTCATTAATGAGTTGCGTAGTGGAATTCTATGATGAAGAAATTACCAACTTGATAAGAAATCTCTAATGTGTTTGCTTTTAGAGGCCAAAATTTAGTGGTTATTTTATCCATTTTCCAAAAAATGGTCATTATGCATAACAACTTTTTTTTTCAAATTTAGAATTACTAAAAATTGCAACCATTATCTATAAAGTTATAAACATAAATCTTAAAGTCAACCCCCAAAAACAAAAAATGGTGGTCCCAATAGTTCCCCTTTTTTTGGGCTTAAAATTTTAGTGTTGTTGAAATCATGGTCTTGAGAATTGGTACCATTACAAATAAAAACATTAAAAATAATCCCCAACACAGAAGATAATGGTAGCATACTTAGCACCCCTTTTTCTTTGAGTTTAATATTAAAACTTGATCTATATTGGATAATTGTATCATTTGTCACCCATCTTGATTCTTTTAGAGTTGAAAAAATAGACAAACCATCTCAAGGGATCTTTTTTATTAGTGGGTCCTAGTTTGGTCAATTATGGTTTTAATCCTCTCAAAAAAATTCTTAGGAATTAAATGGCTTTTTTGGCATGTAAAACTTTGTTTCTTCAGTGAAAAACCCCATAGAACTATTTTAAACATAGATACCTTTCCAACAACAGAAGAAAGACTTCAAACAAAGTCGGTGACAAAATTTATTCCACCTTGAAGTTAGGCTTCCTATTTTGACTACAATGGTTGGAAAGGTTTCCACAATAGCCCCTATTATTCATGGGAAGGGGACAAGCTACATGATCATGATGAAGAAGACTGTAGAATGGTCAATATTATAAATCTATAAAAGAGATAAAGGAGTCAAACATAACCACTAGCTAGCTATAAAGATGTGTTATGACTGAGCCGTTAGGAGAAAAATGGGTTCCATTATACTCGAGTTCATTTTGTTCATAACTGAAAAGCATAGATAACATTGAATATACATAGGGAAAATAGAGAGATGTTGTGTTCCATAAAAACCGCTAGCCATAGGGAGAATAGTTTAAGTTAGTTTAGTGTGTGATGTGATGGTGTGTGAAAGGTAAATTGTGAACATACAAAATATATGAATCGCAACAATGTGGATATGTGATTATCATTTACAATTCCCCTAATTACAGTATGTTATGTTGTACCTTGCAAAAACAAAAAGATGTGTGGATAGTGGGCCACTTACTTTTCTTAATTATATTATGTAAACATATAGGGAGATAGAAAATTAGTGCTTTGAGAAACTTTTTGGACCCCCCCACAGTTTTGCCATAAGGGTGCAAGGGAGGGAGGGTGTACTATCTTTCTTTTTAACACCAAATCCTAGTCCTAAAAATTTAATTGAATTTTATTTATAAAACAAGTAAAAAATATGTGTTTATTAGGATCACTAACTTCTTTCCTAGTTAAGCTATGTGTAATGTGTCAATTGAAAGGGCGATGGTAGGTAGTTTATTAGAATCTTTTTGGATGCCCCCATAAGTTCACCACAAGGAGAAAAGGGAAGGAGGGCTTACTCGCGTTCTTAATCACATTACATTGAGTTCCAACATACAAAATTTTAAAGTAAAGTAAAAAAAAATTACTTTACTTATAATGGTTAGTAAATCAAATTTAAAGCCTATATGAATTGTAAAAGAACGTGGCAGTGTAAGCAGGTCATTAAAGGCTACAAAAACACTCAAGAAAAGGAAATTGCAGTGAGAATTATGTTTCTATGTGTGTCTTGTGGGTTATGTTTTGCATAGTGGCGAGACCCGTGCTAGTTTCTATGAAAAAATTCGCAAGAACAATTTGAAAAATGAAAAAGGAAGGCTTTCAATACATGGACATGTCCAAGGGAGGCATGCAAAGATTTAGCAAAATAATTGGATAAAACCATATGAAAAAACATTTAGAAAATTCCTGCAAAACAACCAATTAGATTTCAAAAGGAAAGCATGTGGAGTCGCCATTTTGTATGGTGTGTTTCATAGCATATGAGTCTCAAATCCACCTTCCTTGTAGATGGTTGTTGCCTACAAGTAGGTATACACACAATGAATGACATTAGTGATTAAACATGGACTAACAAAGCATTTAATTAAGTGGAATCTATGCATAAAAAAAAACTAAGACAAAACTATACTAAAACAATTTAAAACAAACCAATGAAGCAAAACAAATCAACAAAGGAGTAAGAAAAATGTATTGTTTATTGATCAATGGTAGTGGTAGAATTACAAACGAATTTCAGAGGCACTTGAAGAGATTTGATTGAGAAATGGTGCTCAATAGCTCTCAATAAGGATTTCCACTTTCAATCATATTTTCAAGCCCTTGCTTTCTCAAAGAAGCAAAGAAAAATTTCTCAAATGGTGGAATTCTCCTAGCCTTGGTATGCTTGATTACCTTGAAGTAATTTTGGCAGAATAATAATGGATAATTTATTATTGTTTTTGGCTCTCCATCATCTTGCATTTATAGACTTTTGAACACTCTCTCCCTCCTTTGGCTCATCAATGAGGTTGTTTGGCTCATAAGTGAGATGAAAGCTACCATCCTCCTACCATTAAGGTTTGTTGAGTCTCAAGGCTCGAATGGTTAGCCCATCATTTCAAGAGTTTGAGTGTTTTTCAAGCAGTTGCACCTCTCGAGGTGCTAACTAGGCTTCTCACAAGCCTCACGACTATCAAAGAAAAAGTTGTGTAGGTGCAATTAAATATATTTAGAGCACCTATGAGGGTTGATTTTTAAAGTCAAATTTAGGAAAAACTCTTGATTTTTTCTTTTCATAATGCTTCCAACTCCAAATGTGTCTATACATTATTCTTCCTAGATTTGAGTGACTTCTACTATGAAAAAATGAGCATAACATTTCTTCATAATAATAGAATGGACTTTCAAACATGACTCAACATACATCAAGGGGAACTACATCTAGTTATACTTCGTCAATAAAGTCAACACTGACAGAAAATCTAATCTTGCACTATTTTGTTACCTTTAACTCTGCATCCTTATTTACCCATCCCAATGGATATGGGCTTTGATGATCATGAACTTCCAATCCCAATTTGTTGTCCAGAACTGTTGAAATGAGATTCACCTAGCATCCTGAGTCAAATAAAGTGTCAATCTCTATCTTCTTATTACTAAATATTTTGGTCATTTCTTTCTCTTCCTATAGCTGAAGGCTACTCAAATTCACCTACTTCTGCACTAATGTATAGATGATCATCTCATCCATGTTTGAGTTGCTTTCGATTTGGTTGCTAGAATGATTGGCCATGAGATTCTTCTCCTTATTATCTTTTTTTTTTTCTTCAGCTTAAGCTCTAGATGCAACTTCCAAAACTTCTCCTCTACAATGGTTGTAGTGGTTTCTGATAACTTTGCATTGTTTTGTTATGGCTATTGTATTTTTATCCTTTCCCACTTTCGACTTCTTTTTCCCTTCAAAATCATCCTTGTGCTCATTTTACTTTGATCCACTTGATTGCCCTTTCATTAGGGCATTGTTCAAGTATTGTGCCTGTTAGGCCCCTATACTACTACTGTAACCCCTTATTATTATTAGTACAACCCCCTTATTATATTGATGTATCGATGTAGTGCCCATATTGTTACTATTGTGCCCCATAGAATCTCACTATTGTTATTATTATGCGCTTACATTATTATTGTTATGTCGGATCTGATTATATTATGACCCCTTAGACTCCTATATATAGAAAGGAGGTATTTTCATTTGTATCATCGAAGAATT